>JANCMA020014197.1:0-17375 GCA_024336925.2 Zoanthus solanderi
TATACAGCTGTAGGCAGCAATTGCGTTTATTCGTTTTATATTTTACTAAAATGCTGTTAAGGGACAACTTCATTAGACAAAAACTTCAGTATGTCCAAAATGCTGCAGCTAGAGTTGTGACAAGTTGGTAAATTTTGGCATATCACACCTGTTTTACAAGAGCTTCATTGGCTCCCGATTCAATATTGTATTGTTTTTAGGATTTTGCTGCTAGTATACAAATCATTAAAAGGAGCATCGCCTTGTTATTTAGCGCAGCAACTGCATTATACTAAATTATTGCGGTCTGTTTATAATGAACTTTTAACACAACCTAGATCATACACAAAGACATATGGAGATTGAGCTTTTGCAGTATGTGCACCTAAAATAGGGAACTTACTATCTGACGCTATTCGCAAATCTGATACTGTTCTAAGTTTAAAAAATCAATTAAGACAACTTGTTTACTAATTTATCAACAAAGGTTTGATTTTTTTTAGAAATTTTTAACTTTTATCTGTAAATTTTAGCATTAGGTAAAATTTTTGTAATAGTTGTATTTTTTATGATATTGTAAAGTATTACAATAGCCAATATAGCATTAGCTATAAGGGCGATATATAGAATATAATAGTATTCTTTATGATGTTGTAAAGCACCTTGAGCTTAGATATAAGTGTGCTATATAACTACCAGACCAATGTAAATGTTAAGTGATTGATATGTTGTGGTTGAAAATTTTTTTGGTTAGAAAGTTTCCAACCAGTTAAAAATTTTGTAACCAGTGTTGTGTGTAGAATTTTCTAACAAGTGTAGAATTTTCTAAACAGTATAGAATTTTCTAACAAGTGTAGAATTTAATTTTCTAACCAATGTAGAATTTTGGAACTAGATAAGTGACAAGTTTAAAAGGGATCTGAAGATTTTGAGGACTCATTAATAAAACAGGGCTTGGATTTTATAGGGGATCCTCAAAACAAAAAAGAAAAAAATTCCTCCCCTACCTCTTCACACCTGCCCCTCCTTTGGCACTTCCTTTTTCCCCACTCCCTCACCCTTCTACTTCATTCCCAATTACTCTCCACTCCCACAAAACATTTTCCCAACCCCCCACACTTCATTTTTCCCCAATTCTTGAATTTCTAATTTTGATACTAATATTTTTTTTGCTTATCTTGAGTAGTTTGAACTTGGGAACATTAACATTGTGTTCTTAGTCCTAAGCCTTACCAACAAGACCACTGTGGAACTCACTTGATGTTCGGTTTGAATTTGAATACCAATGTTATTCAAATGTTATTCTTTAAATTATTCATGAAAGTACGTCATACTTCATTAAATGCAGGCATGTGCATAATATACAATTACAAACTTTTTTCAAAATGGCAGAAGCGAGTAATCTCTGTGTTGATAAGGACTTGTTTAAAGCAAAAATAACTGAGTTAAAAAAGAAGAAAAAAGCCAAAATTCAAATATGTCAATTTTTATGTAGATGACATTTTTTATGAAAAACCTTTCCTGAAACAAAAGAAAGAGGAACCTGTCGGAGTAGAAGTACATACAGAATCCGGTGCAACTTTCAACACTTGAACAAAACACCATCAAGAGAAAGAAATGGTCATTCGCCAACAACAAATTATGGTCAAAAGAGAAGTTATTCCCAAGTCTCAAATCTAAGATGCTTTGTCAACTGCACAAGCGAGAATAGCTCACCGTGGACGAGAAAAACCATGGAAATGGGCCAAAGACAATTACACGGAAATCAAACAAAACATTACAAACTGTTTTGTGAAGATATGTCGAGTGCATGCTGAACAGAAAACAATAACTCATAGAGTTAAAGAAGTGAAACAGTTACTCCTGTCTAAACAATTTCTAAATCTGGTTGAAATAGACTTAATGGTTTCCCGTAATTGTCCCTGCTCCTGCATATTGATTCACGAATGGGTAGTGAATATTATCGATCACCACACAAAGTTCTGCTACATGCATTCCATCCACTCTAAAACTGCTGAAGAAGTTGTAAGTGCCGTCTGTACTTTTTGTATGTTATATGGATATTCCAAGAAACTCCTCACAGACAATGGCTTGGAATTCAGAACCAACAGATTAGAAAGTTTTGCAAAAGAGAATGGAATAACGATTTGTCATGGCTCCCCAAGAACCCCAACGACACAAAGTCTCGTTGAGAGAAGCAACAGAATGTTCAAAGAAGATTTGATTGAGAACCATTCTTTTACCTGAAACCACCAAGCAGTTAAAAGATTGGTGCAAGACAACGTTAACAACTGCTTACACAATGAATATTACCCATCACAGAGCTATAAATGAAACACCCTATGAAGCAGTATTCGGTTTTAAAGCACACAGAGAGCACCAAAATAACCCTAGAGAAAAAGATGAGTTAACGAATCCCAAATGACAGAAAAGGATCGAAAGCCAATCTCAATATCATGAAAAAATGATAAAACAGACGACTAGCCAAAGAAACATAAACAGTATAGATGAGTAGCATTTTGTATCGAGACCAACAAATATATCAATATCTCAGCGAGTTTATAAAATATATTGTTGAAACTTTCGACATTTGTGGTTGAATAGATCAACTAACTACAGGTCAGTGTATAAAACAAATAGATTCTGTTTGCAGTTTTGAAGAAATAAATATTAATTCTTTCAGAATTGCATAAAATGCGCGTGTAACGCGTAACATTGCCAATGTACTCAGTCCTGCATGGAAGCGATTTTCTCGACAGTTATTTAACCCACAGCAAAGATATTTCACACAAATATAGCAATCAATATCAACAATAAATTGTGAGATTTTTAGGAGTAATCGTTTTTTATTTCATACATTAAATTATTAAAGTGTGTGTGCAGAACAGATGTAACGCTAAGCATCACATAACTTATCCCCACTTAGACAGCACAATCAAAAATCAACTTTGGCACAACCAAAACTTGCACAGGCCATGGGCATACACTAGATTTTTTGCTGTGTTAATTCCAAAGCCGAATAATTTGTCCATCTGAAGATATTTAGGTGTAAAGAATTCGGAAACACATTTTGTAACGGCCATTTTGAACAAAAATTATTTGCACACATACCAGCTCCATCACAGATTTCGTAGTCATAACATTCAAGGTCAGACTCAGTACTCGAGTTTCAGAGTGGGCATATGTTTAGCCTCTATTTGTCCGATTTACAGCCCATTTTCTTCTTTCGTTTTCGAGATATTTTCGTTTCTTCGACTCGGAAACAGTTTCTGCCATTATTAGTGTGCTCAATAAGCGTAACGAAGGTAGTCAAAACACTAAAATCGATTCTCAAACTGTTCGCATTTGTTCGTGACTCTTGCTTTATTCTTCGCTTTCTTCAAAAACCAACAGCAGGGCAGTCACGTGTAGACAATAGGGGGTCTCTCAGTAAAGATCAGGAGCAGATTTCGTAATTGAAAAGCCACGTGCTGTAAAAAAGTGGTCAAAACTTCCGCGACGTGCGAGCAACACGCGCATTCATATGGAAAACTCAAATTATGTTAATCAGCCCCTTTCACGGAAAAAAGCCGCTGAAGAAAAAAGAAATTGATAATATTTATTATAAAAAAAACCGTCAAAAGAAGATCAATCAAGTAAAACAACGAAGGGAACAGTTGAAGGAAAAGAGACACAAAAGGTCAAGAAGCAAAGACAAAATATCAGGGCAGATGAAGATAAAAGAAGAAAAATTACGAGAGAGAAGACAAGAGAGAGGGTCAGAAAATTGCGAAAAAAGAAAAAGGATGAAGAACTACGTGAGACTGAAACAACAGGAACGTTATCGGGCTATCAAAACCGGATGTTAAGAAACGAGCTACAGACAAGATTAAAGACGTGCTACCCTCAACCCCACAGAAGAAGGTGGAAGTTATTGAGAAAATAATGACCAGCAGCCCCAGAACTCGGAAACTTCTGAGCGATCGTGGAATAGTGAAAACACCTGAAGATGAAAGACAGGCAAAAACACTTCAAGTCCTGGCAAGTGATATTGCCGAAGGCCTGCAAGAAATAAAGGGATCAGGCTCCAATGAAAATCGCTCCGTTTTTGGTGCCTATTAATCCTTGGCTTTTGGGAAACATGTAAAGAATGCAAAGGCCGCAAAATCTTTGTCAAAAATCATCAAGTTAAATGAAAAAAGCATCGGCAAAGCAATAAAGAAGCGTTAGAAAATTCTGAATGTACGAGGGGATAAAGCCAAACGGTTATATTTTCAGAGAAAAATGCGACAAGATGCATTACCGGAAAAAAATTCTTAAGTTATTTACAAATACTGGACTGACATAGCAAGCCGTCCGACTGGAGATAAGATATCGTAAAGAAGAGAATAGGGAAACAGCAGTACATTCACCATGTTAAACATATACTTGAGAAGACCCAGACAGAAGCCTTTATGGAATTCTGTGCACTTTACCCAGATATTAAGGTTGGCCAAAGAAAATTTGAAAGCCTCAAACCTTTCTTTGTCAAACAAGCACGAGAAAGGGACAGAAAGTCTTGCTTGTGCAGGAAGCATGTGGAGGCTCAAATTGTGTTTAATGCATGCATGGGATTCAGGAAGAAAGCACTGAAGAATGCTACTAGAGAGGACTCAGAGTCAATTCAACTGCCAAGAACACACCTCCATTCACAGCATACCAGCGACACAAAAACCTAAAAGACATATTAGTCAGAGCTAAACTCAAAGACAGCAACAACGCCCCCATCCCACACACAACTAACGCGACAACACCCCACACCTAGCCACCCCACAGCACACACCACACACAACATCACACTCCATACTGAAAACGTCTCACAACTCCTGAAGCGAAAGCCTCAACAAGCTACACAGAAACAGAAGGCTCACAAACCTATCAACCTATCAACTACCAAGCCAACGCAAACCCATCACCATTATCCTCTGCAACAACAAGCAACCATTCAAGTTCTCATTCTAAACAGTCCAATACAGTCACAAAGGCAAGAGAGAACGAAACAAAAATCATTACCACCAGGGCAACCCACACCAGCTACAGGCCAAACCCAACAACTCTCACAAGCCAAACAGTCCACCTACCACAACAGAACTAACGGGGAAACACTCACATGTCTTAAACTCTTTCGCAAGATTTTTATACTGGGCAACAATATAGATGGTACGCTCCCTTTCAAGCCCCACTACAACCTAATAGCATTCTACTCTGCCTGCATCCAGCGAACCGCGGTCAACAAAAGAGCAATGTTAAACGCACCTCAGAAACCATCTTCGTAATTTACAACTAGCCTCTCTTCCAAATTGATTTCCCACATATATCTTTTATTCACCTCTTCACGAAACCAGCCTCCAACCGGTTTTTACCTGTAATAAAATAAAGTTCTACATCAACCTGTGTTATCCTTTACTTGTTTAACGTTTATCACCCTTTGCAAAGAACGTTTTACAGCAACCGTTGTAACCCTTTACGTTTTCCATATAACTTATCCTGAACCCCCTAGGCTACTCAGAGCTTTTGTATATCTCCCTCATCCCCTCCCCCACCCCTGACAAAAACACTCACTGACATACATACACACACTACTGACATACTGTATTGGTATTGAAAATAAGTGTAATTACCCTGTTACCTCTCTTCATGCTGTGCACCTCTCTCAACAGGCCATCGATGTCAAAATTTGTGGAGGAGGGTTCAGGGGAGTCTCGCTTTGGGAGCCTTTCACCGGCTTCTTCTGTGCTTTTCTTTTGTTGGTTCTTTCCATGGCTTCCTGCTTTGATTCAAAGAAAAGAGCGAATCGCTGGTTTGCCCTCTGGTTGAAAGACGAGTGCCAAGCACTGCTGCCACATCCCTACCTTCCCAGTGTTTTTGTATTATATTTTTCTGTTCCCTGGCTAACTTCCTTCGTTGCTGTTTTTCTGCAGCTTTACTTTTTTTAGTTGTAAAATTAATGTTGGGACTTTCACCATAGGCTCATTAAAGTTCATATTGAAATTCTTCTTCAATGAGTCATTTATTTTGTCATAAATGGTTTTTGCAGCTTCCTTAATATTAGTTATGGTAAGCTTGCGATGGGCCGTTTTATTCAGCTCATCAAAAGCAACACTTGATATGCTTGGTTTTTTCAAACGGTTGCTTCTCAAAGGTAACATTTCTTGGTACAGCAGGTGTTCAAGATTACAAGCTCTGCTGTTACTCACAGAGAGATACGCTCTCTGCGTTGCAGCAAGGTTGTTTCCCGCTTTGCTAGAGAAGTGCTCCAAGTAATTTTTCTTTTCTTCCACAATTGGCCCTTTGTTACTGCAATTCACCAAAGAAACTGATTTGAAATTGAAGATTTTATGTGTCACCCTGAAATATTCCTCATTTTTACCACCAAAGAAGGCCAAAGAACTCGACATCCGTTTCGACTTGTCCATTTGTGGATTTTCATTCTCTTTCTTGTAGCTTTGATTTACTGCAACACGAGCAAAGCCTAAGTCGAAAAATCCAGCCATAGGATGTTTTTCAAGAGAGAAAAGAACTTTGTGATTTTAGTACAAAAAGGTTCAAAAGTATTTGTCTGAGATATATAAAATGAAATACAATTTTTAACTATGATCGCGCGCTCTTCGAAGTGAATTCTGATGTAAATAAAACGGATTTTTGATTATGCGTACAAAATTGCACCAGAATGTAAAATAAAGTTTCATATTACTAGTTAGATATTTAATTACACAAGAAAAACTGCTATGAACGAACCAAATGTAGTTTAATTTGCCATCACAATCAAATACACACCGACGAGTCGCTTAGATGGATTTAAATTGTTTATATTTTCTTTCTATAAAGTATAATCTAGATCAACATATTCATACATAGCAAAGAATATTGTACTTTGGAGAAAGCATTTGTTTTTCATGATTCTTTAGGTGTTTCTTTTGGGTTCTATCTTTGTTTTCTTCATTACCCTCTTTGTCCGCCATTTTGCATGAGTAAAACTTTGCTCGTTGCTATCGCGACAACACTGATACACGATTTTCATTGGCTGCTGGAAAATGAATTGAAGTACGTCACCGTGCCTTCCAGAGTCCCAAAATTTGTCGAGTACAAGCTGCAATCGTTTGTCCCACTTCTCCCCTACGGCAAATTTCAATTGTAAAAACGGTGAAACTCGTAAGAGTAATCAAGCCTTAATGTGTTTTAGGCTGGTTATTTAGAAATTTCGGGTTAAAAGCGTAAATTCTGCAACGTAAATAAATTAAAAAATATACTAAAAATATGGTTCCTATTTGTGCAAGGCTCGATTAATTTTAAAAACTCCAGAATACCACAGTTTTCAGTTATATGTTTATCACTTGCCCATCCCCCCATGCTTTGGAAATAAATGAGATCACCCCTTGGGGAGTAATTCCAATCAGAAACTTGATAGTGTTATGATGCTTGTAGTTTGACCATATTATTGCTCTTGCCTGTAGAGTTGAAGGTTTGTTTTTAAAAACTTCAAAACAGTCTCTTATGACTGCAACACGGTCTTCAAAATTCTGCTTGAATACAATTGGCATGGCTTCTCTGAGATTTTTTCGTTCAGGCCAGATGATCAGAAAATTTAGTCTAACATTCAACACGTCAATCCATTTGTCAAAAATTCTTGATGCAGTTGGTTTTGAAATTCCAAATCTAAATGCCAGGTCCTTGAAGGGCATATTCAGGTGTAGACGCATGAGCACCAAAGTCAATTCTTGGAATTTAGTGAGGATGTTAGATGATCCTGAGAAAATGTAAGGAGAGCATATGCTTATAATTTGCTTTTAAAATCGGGAAATTTGAAATAACAGTGTAGAACTTTGTTTTTTCCTCACTGGCCTGGAAACTTTCCTCGGTTAAGTCAGCTTCCATGGCTTTTTTCTTGAGTTCCACAACTTCAGAAGTCATGTTTTGGATGCACTGCTCCATTTCTCTAATTTACAAAAACGAAAAATCTGTTTGGCATCCTATTTCCCTTTGAGTTTCACGAGGGACAGTTTCGTGCATAACTTCTGTGCCCTAATGCCTATTTGCTGGTGATTCTTGCAGAGAAATTTCGATTTCTTTAACTCTTCTCGCAGCGTCCAACTTCATTTTCTTTGCTGCTCGCTCTTAAGATCTTTCACTTCTTCAAAGATCAGTGGCACTTCGCATTTTTATCTTGTTGTGCCCCATTTTCTGTGTTGGGGCCCAGTCTGGGTCGTTTTGATTGTAGAGACTTGCTGGTTTTCCTGGAAATACAACATGAAGGTAAGTTTTATGAACGAATTGAAAGCATTGTCAAATTTGAGCTTTTAGGCCCAGATAAAATAATCTTACTACTGATGAAGTGACCACTGCCAAAACGAGTGAAGTCTGCTTTCTCTTCGGTCAGATCTGCACGAGATATGTTTTTCAGCCACTGCTGTCGACGTGCTCTTGAAAGGTTTTCGTTTTTCATGTGGGGATCGTTATTTTTTAATTTTATCACATGAAGCGTTATTTAAATAATGCTTCATGTGATAAGCCAAAAAGTTTCTTCAGAATCCCTAAAATTACAATTAAAAAATAACGATCCACACAAGAAAAACGAAATTTCCACAGCCAAACACAGCACACAGTACACCCATTTTTCAATCCAAAATATCACTAAAAAAAGATAAGTTGAAGAGCATTGAACACGAACACCTTATTGAGCGACGGCCGTTTTGTTTTGTATGTCAACCAAGATGGCGGACTTCAAATTTGCATAAAACGATGTGACGTCACATGCACGCCAAGAATACATTTTGTCCACATACCGGCTTGCAAAACAAGACAGCACCCGATCGCATAATAAGACAAGCGGCAAAAAAAGGTTTACCTCACTTTTATATTCCTTGAAAAAATCATTAAGAAACTATATCAAGTCGACTTCCATTTCTGGTGCAAAACGAGTGTGATTTATGTTGACAAAAAACCTTCGATTGCTGTTTAGAACTCGAGCGGTAAGGTAAGTGCAAGTATTATCGTAAACATGAAAAATGAAACGGCTCAAGCCTTTGTGGTTTGAATTAAAAATTGGCTTGCGGACGAAATGTTTTTAAATAAACAATAATTTCTATATAGGATGTTTCACTATAGTTTAAAATTCCATTGTCACTCACATTAAAACTATGAGTTTGTATATTAAACGAACGTAGATGGATCGAACGGTTAACAATTTATCAAACCTTGCAAACTTTAAGCAAATATTAAATGTTACCTGTTTCTGAACCTCCTTTGTTTGTTTCGCTTTTTCATTTTTCGTTTCTGTGTTTTTGGGCTTTCTACCTTTATCTGTCGTTTCTTTGAATTCTTCTGTTGATGGCCTTCTAAATCGCATTGTGTTGAGCGGCCAGGATTCTAGTTCTTTTACCTGTTAGTTTTTAGAAAGATACCCTTTTGAATATTGAGGTCAATAAAAATATAATTCGGGGTTTTTAACAAAAGAACTTGATCATCTCAAACTCACCATCCATGAATATTATTTCTCCAAAAACTTCCATTCCCGAACACAAAACTGTCACCGAGTCGCCGACTTGAGGTGGCCACGGCTATCCTTCTTTCCGCAAAATGGCTTCATTTTTTATGTACCCAGTCTGCTTGTCTTGAGGGAAATAAATTTTCTCTAGGAAGCTTATTCTTCAGTGCATCTTGACGATGACTCATAATTGAAACTAAATGAAATGGTAAGACCGGCAACTGGCAAGTTTAGAATTTAAATGATGAAAGTATTCAATCCCGTATATATAGAATATAATTTTGGTCACACATCTTAATAGTGATAATAATCAACACAATGGTCTAGAAACAATCTTAAAAACTCTTGTTCGAGAACATTATAGAGAATGAAATAAATCTTGAAAAGAAATATTAAAACGAATATGTCCTGTTTACAATAGTAAACAGAGTCCAATATCTATACAGGTAATCCTAAGGATGCTCGTTTATTCGTCAAACTAAAACATTGCTGATGAGACAGTTTGTTGCGGAAAATGCACTAACATTCACAATGAAATCGGCTGTAAACATAGAATTGTGCTTAACTTAACGCACATTAGTACACAAACAGTCTTTAAAATCTTTTATTAACAGAAATTTAATCTTTAACAAGCTGTTGATCAAAATAATTAAAACCTTACACAATAAAAGTTGTTAAATAGAAAAACAATTTTTTCAGTTTCAATACTTTTCACACAAAAAAGCACTAATTAAATGGCCGTTAGTCCGATTAGATTAGGAAGATTTTTTTTTTTTCAGTTTCCCAGTTTCTCTAACATCGGAATTGGTGACAAGACAAGTCGTTTGTCTGGTATTTGGCCGACTTCACAAGTACAAGAGACACTAGTTTACCGCTAGTTATTTTCTCTTTAAGTACAAGTGAATTTTTTAAGAAAACAGATTTTCAAAAATAAAATAAGAAAACATTCATTATCTATGGAGGATGGACAAGAATCCAAAAGATTTTACGTTTAGTGCTTTTCTTTTCTTGCAAAACAATCATGCTACTTTAAGACTTTAAAAAACCTCAACGGACAGATGGCCATATTTTATAATTTTGAGTTGCTTGTTTAACTTGCTGATCATTTAGACATGGATAGAAGTTCGACTTCAGAATTGTGATTTGTTTTATTAAACTATTCGTTCTGGCCGACTTTTTGTCTCAAAAAATGGTTCGGGTAAAATGGTGTATTCGTACCTCAACTCTTTTTTTTAAATGAAATTATAAATGTGCTTTTTTAGTTTTACTGTGTTTTTTAGAAGTTTATTTCTCGCCCTTAATTAAGATTTTTGTGAAAAGTTCGAAACAGCAAAGAAATTTTTACTAGCGGCGGAAATATCACATACTCTTATTCTTTATGTTAACACTGGTCATTTCTTTCCTAAAGGAGCCGTTTGTTTTTATTTCAATACTTCTAACCAGAGGCACGACGTTGCTGCTCAGTGACTTTAGGCAACACCTTCTTTAGATGATCGATGTAGTTTTTACACTTCACGACAGATACTCTAGTGAACCAAAAATAAGTGATGTCATATACCAGCAATTCGTAGTTGGTTTAACGATAGTTCTCAAAAAGTGCTTCATTTCATGCCACATTAGCTCGATTGGGTTAAGATCGGGACTTTCCGGTGGGGTGGGCCACCATTTGATTCCTGCTGCTTTATAATACTGCTTAACGTGCTTGCTAGTATGGTTCGTGTCGTCCTGCATAAAGCAATGGCCATCAGGGAATATTTTTGCAACAAAGAGTATGAGATGTTTTTCTAAAACGCTGTCGACAAAAAACTCTGCATCCATGAAGCCATAAAAGATAGCTACATGCGTTGCTCCTCTTCTTGATATGCTGGCCCAGATATGCTTCTTAAATGGGTGCTTTGGCCATCCCTTTTGCTCGGTGTGTACTTACAAGATTCGTAGTTATGCTCTGGTAACCAGAGTAACATGATATAAACTCGTCTAAATATTTCGTACCATGTCAGCCTTTGCAAAGCTATTTGTTTTGCTTCTCTTCCTTCCATCATTACTGTGAGAACTACAGGGGCTTCTAAGAAGTTCATACTATTCAGAAAGCTGCTTTTCATGTTCAGGAACTACACCATCAATAGTCCATATAGTTGGAGTAACTGATGTAGGAATGAAGAAGGCATTGGCTCGAAAATATTCTTGGGCTGAAGACTAAAGTGCGTCTAACTGATTCTTATCAATTCTGAATCTGTTCATAATGGAGCAGCAGTTTCAATGCAAATAAACAGTAGGGTAGAATTGCCAGTCTTTGCTTTCTTTCGTCTCCATCCTGTTTCAAAATACTTAACAATTTCCTAAAATTATGGCAAAATAACCATATCATCCTCTTTTCGGCTAACCGAAAATGTTTAGACATGTTTTCAGTGCATTGACAATTTGAAAAAGACGGCTGTTCTTTGGAATATTTGAGTAAGATTTGCATGAAGGAGAAATATTTGACTTTGCCACTGCTTCTTTTAAAATTACTTTAAAAAATATACCCAAGGCATTATTCTTTAAATGGAGTGGCTCAACATGAGCTTTGTCAATAACTTTACCTATAAGAGCTGCAAATTCCTGTTTACTGTCTTGTTGCTTGGTGAAAGTAGTCACATATCTTTTTTTGAAATTTTACCTGTACTTAGTGATACTTTGAACTTTTCTTTTTTTCTTAGAACTTTCGTTCTTTCTTCATAATTCCATGGCTTCCACTTACTTGAGGAGCTGAAGCCAAACTTTCCTTTCAGATGTGTACAATCATTTTAACTGACATTTGCAAAAGATGAAAAATATGTCGCAGAATTTGAGAGCTTCCCAACAAGCATTGCTTACATGTCATTTGGTAGCTCCTCAAAATGAAAAGTTACATGCAAATCATTGATTTCATATATTTTTCCCTCCAAGTCTACTATTTGCTTGCAAACCGATTGTACATACCTTCTTACAATAACTGAAGATTCTTCTACGTTGGCACCAAAAACAAGGAAATTATCACTACATGAAGCATCTCTCTTACCCATGTTCAGAAAACTAACTAAAATGAAAACGCAGTATCATTTTTGCCAAATGGACAACCATCTCCTCCGAATGCAACAAGAAATGTACCCTCAGTCTTTCCGAACCATTTTAATGCATCCTGTTTTGTATTGAAATAAAATAAAGCTAGCCTTGGTAGGTTATTTTCTTAAATCTCTGTAGCATCCATCATCTGAACAAAAAGAAAAGTTTTCCTGGACAGAATAAACTTTACCTACATCAATTTTCTTGATTTTACTCATAAGATCATTATAAGTTAACAGCTTCGGCACATTATGGCACCTTTCCCTTCCCTCTTTCTCTTACTTGATTTCATTGATGTAGTTATTCTTACTGACTGATACTTTCTCTTGTCCATAACTCCAGTTGTGCAAAAGGTTACTATGCTTTTAAGGATATTTTAATTTGATTTTTCAATTTTTAACAAATGCTTCTGCTTAAGTTTTAAAAATAGAATGTTATGCTCTTGTTGCTCAGAATATAATCACCTAAGGTAGAGGTATGGTACAAGAAAGACCTTCAAGAGCTGGTGCGATGTTTGACTTTGTCCCACCGTGGATGTTCGTGGCTGCCTCAGGGTTTTTCGACATCACCTTTGAGGTGTCCTTGGTGAAAGTTTATTTTGTGATGTTGAAGTTGGGGTTTGAACTTGAGGAGCTATTTAGTTAAAAAAAATAACATCAGAAGTGTGTTACAGTTGATTTTGTATTTTCAATTTACTGGTTAGTGTTACTTTGTATAAATGAATTAATAAAATTACCATTTGTCTGTTTCAGTGTTGTTGGTGTATTGATTTGCTTTTCCCCTTCTTTCTGCAAATAATTAA
Source organism: Zoanthus solanderi (assembly GCA_024336925.2). Classification (NCBI taxonomy): domain Eukaryota; kingdom Metazoa; phylum Cnidaria; class Anthozoa; order Zoantharia; family Zoanthidae; genus Zoanthus; species Zoanthus solanderi. The sequence goes on from JANCMA020014197.1 coordinate 13,368, forward strand.
ACAAATGAGCGAAGTTTACAAAGGAGGCCACCAGTATAAATATTATTTCTTTAGAAAACAATTGTCTGTAATGTGTACACCAAATGTTGCTTTTTTAGTTTTAAATATGCATTATTATAAATTGAACTTCTTGAACGCATGACTTACCAAGCTAGCTTTCTTAATTTGAATGGTCACCATTCAAAAATTGGCGTAGGTGTTAGTTATCGGATGACTTCTTTTTTTTGATCAGATTCAGTTCTTCCAACTGCTACTAGAGATATTAACTGGAACTTACTTGTGCAGGAGAATCTGCATCTTGGTAATCACATTACTCGCACCCTTGTGTAAGCAATGCAGTTAATATATTTTACACCTAAAATCTTCAGCTCGTTCCCTCAGCAATTATATGCAAAAAATTATTTTTGTGTCCTAAAGTGCTTACGTCACGTTGCTATGACTTCGGAAATTTGCGGTCTAAACAAACCAATATGGTGTCCCTAGTGTGACCATATGTTGTTGCCCGCGAGCATTTCAAGAGTTATATTGGTGCATCTAAGCCTCAAATAATAGAAACGAGACAAAGAAAATCACGAGAACCTTTGACTTTATTAATCAAGAGCGTTATAAGCGGACAAACGTGTCTGGTAAAGCGTTGTTTCGTTTGAATGCAGCGAATTCTACGAAGTTCGTGATGGGCCAGTGTTTTCACCCGGACTGCAACCATACATCTCAGAGCCACTGCTGCAGATTCTTTACATTTCCAGACAAAAAAAAGGCCTCTTCGATAAGTGGATATTATTAGTTAGGTGAGTGTATTGCCAAAATTATTGTTTTTATTATCATTTGTTTTTTTTCTTTGTTATTTATAGGAGAGGAGTCAGAGAGCCTAGTAATCATTTAAGAGTTTGCAGTTGCCATTTCAAAGATGGGCGAAAAGAAAATATGCCAACTATAATTACAGAAACAAGCACAAACTATTTAACAATTTAGACTTGCTGCCAGCCAGTCAGGCCAAGCCTACACCTCTACCCAAGAAAAAATTTAAAATGTCTGTATCCCCAATGTTACCAGCAGTAGCATCGATACTTGAAGAGATAGAAGAGAACAATGAACCAAATTCTGCTGAATGCCCAAAAGAGGGCAAGAGTATAAGCTCCAATGAAACCCTGTTGACAATAGAGCTTGATATGACTTCACAAGAAAAACACAAGAAAATGTCAAGTTACTTTAAAACACATTCTGTAAAGAACTTGAGCCCAGAGGTTGTGAAAATGGAGACAGGCCTACCAACAAAGGAGGTTTTCAACATTGTAGGATATGGATCAAGATTCAAGGGTGAGATAAATTATTATGCTGGATGGAAAGTTGAAACAATCACACTTGAGGATCAGATATTTATCACTCTAATGAAACTGAAACAAAATTACACTAACCTGCATTTAGCTCAGTTGTTTTCAATATAGTATTGACTTTTGTCCACGTGCTGCACTCCCTCTTGTTCAAAGATATCATGACAAGTATACCATCCAGGGAAAAAAAAAGATGTGCTCCCCTTCCTCTTTTGCCAAGTACACCAGTTGCAAGGTTTAAATTTTAATTGTACAGATATTGAAATAACTGCACCTAAATTGATGTCTCAACAAAATGCAACATATTTCACATACAGAGGATTTAACTCCTTTAAGGTCATACTAGGGGTTGCCCCAAATGGGGTGATAACCATGTAAGTGATCTTTTTCCAGGCTCAGTAAGTGACAAGGTTATGGTTAAAGAGTCTGGACTTTGTAAACATTTGTGTGCTGGTGACCTAATTCTGGCTGATAAGGGATTTTTTATTAGTGATATTATTAGTCAGCGGTCCAGGAGAGAAAGATGGCTGGTTTTTTTCTGCTCCGTTGTAACTAATAATTTCACAGGTTTTTTTCACTTTTTTTTTATGCTTTCGTATCTATTTGTTTGGTCCTTATTGCACTTTTACTGTTTGTTACACTTTTAACATGGAAGAGAAGAAAATATTTGCAGCGATTGAAAAAATATTCAACAAGAAATTAGAGCTGATTGAGTCAATGCTCGAGAAGAAGCTTGGACAGATCATTGAAAGGCTTGACAATAAGCAGTTGCAGATCACAAAAATAGTTGAAATCGAGAAATCAATTAACTTTCTCAGCGACAAATTCGATGAAACCGTTGGCAGGATAGCGAGATTGGAGGAGGAAAACGCATCCCTTAGAAATGATAATCAATGTTTGAGAGGGGAGGTTCATCGTTCAAGAAACTTGTTGGCACAAATGAAAGATGATTTTAACGATCTGCAACAATACTCGCGCTGGGATTGCCTTGAGCTACGTGTTCTCCCGGATTTAGAAGGAGAAGACACCAATCAATGGGTAAAAAAAGTGGGCCAACTGATTGATATTGAAGTTAACAACGCTGATATCTCAACAAGTCATCGCTTGCCGCCACGCAAAGCAACCTTCGTTGACTCTTGCCTTCAAGAGCCGGCAATTATTGTAAAGTTTTTGAGACGTGATCTTCAGGAAAAGTTCTATTCAGCTAGGAAGCAGCTTCCTGCCAAAACAACCAGAGATTTGGGATTGCTTCGCCATACAACACGGAAGATTTTCATTTCTGAAAGTTTCATCCGACAAAACCGAAAATTACTAAATCGTTGCCTCATCGCAAAGTAGTTGAATTTCAAGTTTGTTTGGACAAGGCACGGAAGAGTCCTTCTAAGGAAAGATGGAATAAGTCCTGTAATATCAATTATTAAGGACTCCGACCTTGATAAGGTCTACGAACAGCATGAAAGCTAATATACAAGCATGAACTAGCCAGATAAGTAATTACGTTTATGTGAACTTTAATGTGTATTATTACTACTTATAACTACAGTAATTTGCCACAGCTAGACTTAATAAGTGCTTTGAATTCTTTAAATGATCTTTCAAACATCGACCCAGATGGAAATATACCTATCCAAACTAATTTTAAATACTATACATCTCAGGTATTTGCCAACGATCTTCAGGTTAAGAATTGCATTACTTCGAGCAACTGTTTGTCTGTTTTTCATGCTAAAATTAGAAGTTTAAATGCAAATTTTGATAACTTCACACATTTATTATCCGAACTTAATCACACCTTTTCAATAATTGGCTTGACAGAAACACAACTCAACGTCTCCGGGGAGCAGTTGCTAAATATTTCTTTTCCTGGCTACGAATTTATTTCATAACCAAGTCTATCATGCTATGGAGGAGCGGGGTTTTTTGTTTTTAAGTTAAACTACACTATAAGAAAGGATTTTTTGAATCAAAACCTGAACATGATGCGCTATGGTTAGAGATTGAAAGTGAGCTCAATCATAATCTAGTCTGCGGTGTAATCTACAGACATCATCATAGCGATATAGAAGGCTTTTTGACTTATATTAATAACACAATTGATAAAATCAGTAAGGAAAATAAGTATTGCATTATGAGTGATTTTAACCTGGACCTTTTTTTGTGACTCACATCCTCCGACAGAAGAGTTTCTTAACAATTTAGTTTCCTATTTTTATAACCCACACATTTTACAGCCTACTCGTATAACGCACCATTCTGCCACTCTCATTGATAACATTTTCTTTAATTCAATTGTTCATCATACGATAAGTGGAAATTTAATGTGTGACCTATCCGATCACTTGTCTAACTTTTTAATTATTAATAAATTCTCAACGCTTCCTAAAAACGTACATATTTTTCGGAGGGACTACTCCAAGTTTAATAAAGTAAATTTCCTATCCGATATTCAGTCAGTTAAATGGGATAAAGAACTTGAAGAAGAACATGGTGATATAAATACACTGTTTGAAACTTTTTATATTAAATTATCAGAAATTGTGGACAAACATGTCCCGTTTAAAAAGATTAGCAGAAGGTTAACGAAACAGTTGTCTAAACCCTGGATTACTCCTGGAATAAGAAAGTCTATTATAATTTAAAACAAATTCTACAAAAAATTTATAAAAACAAATTCTTT
>JANCMA020014298.1:0-17363 GCA_024336925.2 Zoanthus solanderi
ATAAAAAAACGTTTGATCTTAAGTGAAATTACTAAAGGTTTTCGTCTATTAACATCTTCAAAAAGTTTGTTATGATATAACAATGCATGGTTATGACGAACACAATAACGATATGTTATGCTGTTAGGATAAGCTTTCTTTATTAGCTAAGCTAAATCCTACTGGGGGAGGATGAAAAGCCGGCCCTTATCTCCGTTTTAGTTTAGTTTTTGGCGAATACTAGTACTCTATTTACCATCCTCGTACTGAAAACGGAAAGCTGGGTCAGCTTTGGCGGAAAGGAAGGTCAACCGCCTAAACATTCATATCCAGTCAGCAGAGCAGGACTTTGAACGCCGAGACGTTGCGGTTAGAACGCAGAGCTCTTATACCAATTCAACAAACAGGCGACGATCGATATCGATAACTTTAAAGCAGTTATTTTTGGTTGAGTTCGTACCACGGTGGTTAGCAATAAAGTTATAACATCTCTTCGTGATTTTTAACGTATATAGTTTAGCTAGCTTAAATCGCTGTCAATTCAGAGGTTTTGTTAGGGAATAAATGATCCTTCACAACAAATTTTCCATTAATGCTTATATTCCGGCGGGTCTAAACCTTGGCAGCAGGATGGAAAACTCTGTCAAATTTGTATTGCAAAGCGTTAAAGTACAAACATCACTCTCCATCTATAGCAGTCATCTTAGGCTCGAAGCTCCTCCTGGAGTAGAGAGCATCGACGAATTTTTTCCTCCATCTCGTCCTACCCGCCGGTTAGCTCTTCATCTTCTCTTTGACATCGCTCCCCTAGGTATAATTTTGGGGTGTCCTCTTACCGCTTACCTTGGGGATTCCATTTTAGAGCGTGCCTTGTTACACTCTTCAAGCTAAATGTGGCCCCCAATCTGTCTCCACAGCAGCGCCTGATTCGCATTTGAATAGCTTACTGACTTGCTTGTTTCCAATGATCTTCATTTGTTACTCTATCTGTCCAAAAAATCTTCACTGAAAATTCTCCTCCAACATTTTTTTGACAGATGTTTGCAGCTTGTTAGTAGATGACCTTGTGTTTTTTTGTTTTTTTGTTTTTTTTTTCATTTGCCTGAATTTTCCATGACCATGTATCTGCATGAGCCATGCAACAGGACGCTTTTCACTTTTAAAATGAAAATTCTAAGCTTTGTTTTGCGGGAGATGATATGCGAGCTCCATATTTTCCTCAGCAAGTTAAAAGCCTTGGAATCGTGCTTGATTGATTCTGTTTTTGATGTCTCCGTCGGTTCCTCTATTCACACTAACTGTGCTTCTAGATTCCTATTAATGAATTTAATTAGCATACTGTGTACCAAAGCACCAACTAAAACTCTGTTTACACGAAACGTTTTCCTTGACAAGGGAAGTTGAGATTTGTTGTAAAGACCAAGGATAAACTTGTCAAAGAAAACTTGTTAATTATTTGCATTAAGTTTTATTCGTTGCAGTTAGGCTAAAAGTAACCATGCACTGCATATAAAATATTCTGCTATTCAAAATAACAACGTTTTCACAAGTGTGACAGATAAAATCAAAAGTTCTAAGGTTTTAAAAAGGTTTTCTTCCTCCTGATTCAAAAAACCATATATTTTCCCCTACTTCGCTAAAAAAAAATTGCAGTCTTTAACCACAAAAAAATTACAATGACATCTGTGATGTATGACCAGACAAGGTCACGCGAATCCCTCACCAACAATTAAACTGTTGTATCTTGAATATACAGAATCTGGACAAGGATAAAAAAGCAGGGCCCGGTTCATCAAAATTCTGATTAACTTAATCCTGGACAGAATTCAAAGACTAATTTATTCATAAATAAAGCTTTGTGATGCTTGCAAAATACTGTTCAGTTTTACCAAAGTTTTTAGAGTGGACTGGTTAGGAAACTTAGCAAAATACAACAAGTTTACAGTGTTTCTTTGTTTCATGTTGGGTGCACGGTCACAATTAGGATCTTTTATTCTAGGTGTGATGCTTCATTAGTCTATTGGCTGTTCGCTCATGTACATCTCAAAGCCTTTTGTTAATTGTGCATGGTCAACGTCATATTTCAATAGGGAAAAGGAGAACAAAAACATATAACAAAGAAAATCATCAAGTTTCCTAACCAGTCGACTCTACTAACTTTGGTTTTACCAATCAAAGAAACATGTGAACTCCAAACTTCCCACCCAAAGCAAGGCTATAGAAGGTGCGAAACAGGACTGACATTAATTAAGAAATTAACCCGTGGTTAGCATTAATCGGGTTTTGAGGAGCCAGGCTCAGGTCTGTAAGCTCATTTTTTACAGAATAAACAAATACTGAATTCATGAAGTAATTCCTCGCGCTTCTTTGATTTAGACATACAAAATGATATTAAAAGTCATTTAGATTTAAAAATGTGTTTTTGCAGAAGGAATTCAATGTTAAGAAGAGGTGTATTTAATTGAAGGTAATAATAAGTACTGCAGTGTGATCTACACTGCACTCAGTCCTCAATATAACTTACTTCTAAATGCCTTGTGTTTTAACATCTCTAAATAATCATAACGGTTTGGGCATTAGTTTGAAGGAAATGAATAAATAAAGAAATAAAGAAAGAACGTAACAAATGACCTCGCATTCCAAAAGACCCGTCTACACGAGCACTTTTTATGTGACACTGTTTTTATTTGTCAATATTTACTTGCTAGTGTAAGCCCCGTCAACACCAGCAATTTTTATTTAATAACAAAAGATTGGATACTGGGATCCACCGCTGACATAAAAATACTACTATACTCAGACAATTTTCTGTATTTGACAATTTTTATTTGCCACATAAAAACTAACACGCCAGTTTTTCAGCAAATACAATTGTCATACAAAAATTAGTCAATTTTGTTTGTCTACTCGAGGAAATAAAAATTGTCACATAAACTGAATTGTCACATAAAAATTGCTGTTGTACTTGTTGACGGGGCTTAAGAATCTTTGTAGCTCAGTGGATACAAGATAGAGTGTCCAGCCGGTGTTTGGGAGGTCGTGGGTTCAAATCCCGCCATGAACTCATTTTTTTTTCTGAGTATTGTTCGTTTGAAGAGAAGACAGTAAGTAGCAGTAGTTATTTATTTAATTGTGTTTCAAAGCTTGTGTTTTATGGTTCTTTTCGTATAACTTTCATTTTCGTATGAATACAAAACTCTGAAAATTTTCAAACCGTTGTATACATGCATTGTACAGGCCAGATCTATTTACAGTGTCTAAAAAGTGCATCAGTCTGTATACATAGAAAGGATGTTTAGTATCACAACATACAAGTGTCATGACTAGTGTAATTAGAGTTTTTAGAAAGCTTGGCCAACTAAAATGTCTGTTTCTGAGTTTTATGTGAAAATAATTTTTTTTTTCCTTTTCTTTTTTTTTTCTGACCAAGTGCTTTCCTACAGTAGTAACATAAAGTTTATTCGAACTTTATTCTGAAAAGTTGTTTATGAACGTATACGGACTAGTTTATATGCTTTGCGACAAAGCATTATTAAAGTAAAGGGCACTTTATACTTCATTTAGTATCAATGTGGGATAGATAGAAGATATTACACGTTGACGATTAACAGTGTTGAGTAATGTTCAAAAGCTAAAATCCTAAATATGATATTATATAGTACATAACGAAATGTTGAAACAATGGAACTGAAGTGGCCGATATTTCAGTCAAAGTTTTTCGTACTTTTTGTTAAATAATAATAAAGAATGACAATGAGAGAATTTCTGTTTGCGGTGTATGTGTTTTTGTTTGTGAGCGATGCATTCATTAGAAAGTAAACTTTTGTCATGGATGATAACCGTCAAGGAACGCGACGCTTTTGAGTTTTGTTTCTTATTTTCAAAAAAGAGACGACACATTTTAATTCACATTTTGATTTAACAGACACGTCTCGGCAGAAATCTCTGCCTTCCTCAGTGCTAACGTAAATGCGAAAAAACTGCAAATACAACACTGGCTAAACAATGTAATTAGAATAATAAACTAGAAAAGAAGAGAGGCCTATTATTTATAGAATGAAAACTTAATGTTGAAGTATTTGACTTGAGTATTGAGTGTGGGATTTTTCCAAAGGATGTGCAGTGATTCTTTGATTTTGAGGTTACTTATTTCGTTGTAAATTCCAAGAACTTAGAACTGAAATGCTCCTATCGAAGTTATCTGCACGGATTGACTTTGTGATGGAGTCGTTCCTTAAAGAGAATGAATAGGGAGTCAGTGTTTAAGGAACATTGTGTCAGGCACAAGAAAAAAATTTTGAAAGAAAACTGAGATAATTAGAAACAGTTTTACAAATTGATAAGTTTGACATCGTAGTGAGAAGAATTTTCGAACTGACGTTTCGGACTGTAGTCCTTAGTCTGAGTAAGTCACAGTACTAGTCCGAAACGTCGGTTCGAAAATTCTTCTCACTACAGTGTAAAACTTATCAATTTGTAAAAATGTTTCTGTAGAAATGAGATAATTAAAGTACCGTTTAAACAATATAGATACTGTAAATAGCATATTCTTCATATAACAAACACTCCGTCAAAAATGCGTCAATAGACATCGAACAATAATTGTTTTTTTTATAGCACTGATCGTCAAAGTAAGGATAAAGTAATCGACGCACACAGACAGGAAAAATGTTATTTAAATAACGGAAATAAATTGGATTCTTTCAATTTTATTCTTAATTAAAACTTGAATAAATGGCAAAGCCCATGATACTTTATATTCATATTTCCTGCGGGGGAGGCGAATGTGATGTGTTTCCAAAACTATTTTAAAATAAGAAGATATGATGACCTCAGATATAAAACCAGTTGAACCCAGAAGAATTTTTGAATAAGGACAAGATAATTCATTTTATATATTTTCTAATAAATGGCAACTAGTTAGCAAGTGTGATTTCAATTCTGGTTCACACTGATCTATTAGCGGATCGAAACGTTAAACAAAGATTTTCGTCGTTTGTTCATCCTTCAATGTTGTGATTAGTGCTTGAATTTTTTTACTCGGCAAGCGAGAAGAATATAACTTCATCTTATTTGAGCCAAAATATGTAAAGACGTTTTTTAAAAATACTGTATTTCTGTCAAAAGGCTTGCATTGACCAACTTTAGAACATGAATAGTAAATGTTGGGCCGTATCAGTATATAATATTTTGACTGGCCATTATCGAAAATATTTTTTGCTACACTAAATTCCTGATCACAAGGAGAAAAAGCTTTTATTTATTTATTTATTTTTTATATTCTAACTTAATACTTCGATATATGTGTCATTAAGTTTTCATTCCATTCAGAAGCGGGCAAAACGCCATGAAATGTTGCCACCGCTGTTCAGTTTTCCCGGAAGACAAAACTGATCTTCCTCATCGATTTGCAACCCTTCATCGGATGTTTTTGCAAACGAGCCTACGCTTGGTTGAATTGCAGGGCAACTTGTGCCGTTATCTGCTGTCGTTGTCGACCTTGGCAAACCAAGAAGCCGAACTATAAAGCTGCAAATAATGGTGCAACTGACACAAAAATCAAAACTGCCGCCAAAATAGTTCTTTTCGGCGCCATTTTGTGACAATGAAAGCATTGAGCAAAACTACCGCGCGATACTCATCAGGAAACGGCGCAAGAAATCGCCCCACCACACGAAATCGCATGTAAAAGGATGCTATTTTCTAGCCTTACTAGTGGGATAAACCAATTAGGATGGTTACCCTATCTACATGTAAACAGGGACTATGCTAGTTGAAACGGTCTTTAATACGGCGTTTAGTTTCACCGATGTATTGATTACCACAAAGGCAGAACAATATTGCAAAAAGAGCAAGAAATACAGTATTAGATTTGATAGAATAGGTGAAAAGTGTAATTATTACGACCGTTTCAACCAGTCCCTCGATAATTAATTTCTGATAATTCAATAAAGAATTATTAGAAGAACTCAACAAGTAAATGAAATTTTTTATATGTTAATGAGACGTGCAGCCGTAAGGCTGATCGCCAAATACCAAATATCGCCATTTTGTAAATGAAAGCCGAAATCGATCGTGCAATTTTTCGCTGTCTGTGTTTTCCATATTAAAAAAAAAAAAAAAAAAAATCAATAATTGTAAATCCGGTATTCAGTAGATCTAGCAAAGAGTTGAATTCCATTTTGAAAAATCAAACACAAAAGCTGAACAAAAACGTCGGAAAATGCTGTAGCATTTGAAAGGGCGAGAAAGTTTTGACTTGTCTAAGTGCGATGGATAAAAAATCCCGGTATGTATTTTGAGAAATAACAACTTTCGCTTGAGTAAAAATTCAAAAAAATAATTTTGACTCATACATTTAGTGGTTTGTATTTAATGAAACGGTTGATACAGACTCGGCCATTTTTTATATAGCATTTCTAATTGTGCTGTTGCTTACACAACCTCAAACATTGTTTCGTAGCGTAACCTACCGCAGCTCAGTCTTAATCAAAATAATCGTAGATATAAGAAAGATGTAAACGAATATATCATTATTATACCTTTGCATTCCTTAGTTAACAGATTTAAATTCCATGCCAAAGATAAGCAATTTTACAGTGATTCAGTTGAGTTAACAATGCTGGACAAACATAGATGAGTTGTAAATGAGTATAATCGCAATTTTATAGCGAAATAAAGCTGTTTTCAAGTAAACAATGAAAAATGAACAAGATATGTAGAAAAATAATTTCTGGTTTTTCATATTTCAAATTAATTATTTTCTTTGATACTACGGAATATACGACGTACATTCGTGCACTCGAAAGTAGAACTTTATACAAATTATATTGCAGAAAGCTATTTTCGAAAAGAGTTTTATTTTTTCCTTAATGTACAAAATAACATAAACGAAAATAACTAAAAAACTGAAATATGTTAATACTGATACATCAGTCACATTTCCGCAACGAAACTGTCATTCGAAATACAATTCTTAATTCATTTTTGATTGCTTCGAAATTAATTCAACGTTCCTAGTACAAAATATCATTATAAAGCCACAATGAAATTTTCTCAGTAATTTTCTTTGTTATTTACAATTTTAAATGTTGCACCAGCCAACACTTCTTTTTTCAATGCTCTCAATATTGTATACAGTCCCCTGTTAGTTTGCAAATAACGTCATCCTGTTTCGTAACCAATTTTGGTTACATTGTGGCGAGACGTATAGAGTAATTATTCAGTTATGACGGCATTGTTTATTCCAACGATTTAATTGCTATAATTTATAAAAACAACGAATTTTCAAATTAATTTATAACATACTGGCATTACACGTAACTAAACATTCGTGCATGGTTTTATTCTTGTTCAATTTGCTGTTTTGATGTCTAGCAAGCTCTGGTTGTGCAAATTGGGTGATCTGTTTCCAGTTTTGGCTGTTTATTTTTGAATATCCTTCCAAATACCAACCACACACTTACCCAGGGTCAAGTTGTCTACTGTTCTCCCAAAGTTATTACCTAAAATAAGTTAGAAATCTGATTATAGCTGAGAGGAAAACCGCGCGCATAATTCAGGGGAACACCCTTGCTAATAACTAATACTATAATTTATTCGATTCCGAAAATGATACATAATGAAACTCAATAAAAGATTAAGGATTATTTAATGGTAATATTACGGTTATAGGGTTTTAGATAGTTCAAGAAAACTATAAAATTTTACTTTAAAATGATAAAACGATAATATCTTTACGAAATATGATAGTAAAAAAAAAGAACAATGAACAACTTATCAAAATTTACAAAAAGGCAAAATCGTGTGACAATAGAAAGTTTATTCAAATTAGAATCGAAAAGAAGAGAAAAGGGAATCGCGAAGGAAACAACTAATGATAGAAACCCCCTAGTATGACTATTTATTTTGCTGCTTCGTCTTGAAAAGTTGAATAAAAATAAGTGATGAGTTTTCTAATCTAAGTTTGAACCAGTCGACAAAAAATATTGGTGTTTTTCACATTTTAACTTTTGAACCAGTTGATAAAAACCTACAACATAACCAATCATTAGTTTTTTTCTTTGCCCTGAAGATTAGAAATGATTTGTAAAGCTATAGTAGATTGCGGTTGTCTTGAAAAATAGGAATAACTGATGTTATTCATACCAATTTGAACCGGTTGAAGTCACTCAAAGAGACATTTTGTTTGTGATTGAACAGCAGTATTGATTGGTGTCAGTATCCATTCTCACATTTTGAAGCAGTTGATGAAACCTTATAGAATGACCATTCATTTTGTGTTGTATCTTGAATATTAATTAGATATCAGATCTTCAATTAAACAATCTTATTTTCTCTCAAGCGCAAGGACTAATTATGGCAAATATAACATCCGTTATCAAAGACCAATGGTGTGGAATACAATCAAAACTACTAGCCTTAGGCAATTCAAAACTAAACTTAAAGAAAAATATGTAAATGATATTGATAATTTTATTCTTTTCCTGAGTTTAAATTCGTCAATTTAAAATCATAAGAATTATTTGTTGTTTTGTTTTTCTTACTTTTCTTTTTTTTTACTTAAATTTTTGCATGTGTATTTGATTTTTTCTTCTATACTCTACTTCTCTTAACATTTATTCTTTTTATTCCGCCCTCAAGTAAACGTGAAATTTTGGCCTGGGCTCCCTGACGCGTTTAGATTTGTAGTTATTTCAGGGAGCCAGTGCCCTTCCTTAATAGCTTTATAACTATAAAAAATATTGTTAAAATCAATTTTGTACATTTGGAGGACAGAAATAAACTTGTTGTCGTTATTAAGGTTGCTCATTCTATGAAACTCAAAAAAAACATAACCTTAAGTTTGAAAAATAAATGTAAGAGACAAATAAATGTAAGCTGACAAAAATCGGAGGTAAGATTTTGTAATGGCCTTGATCGACCTTAGATTTACTTAGACCTTGACTCACTTTTACAACAGATTGGCTCTGTCTTAAAATATAGGCGTAAAGGAAATTGATTCATGTTAAGAGTAGAAAAAATTTTTGTGTTGTTCATTCTAACTTTTTAGCTAGTTGATGAAGCCCTATAATGTGACCATTCATTTTGTTTGTCTTGAAGACTGAAATGATTGGTGTTATTCATTCTAACTTTTGAACTAGTTAATGAAGCCCTATAAAGTGATAATTGATTTGATTTGTCTTGAAGAATAGAAATGATTAGTGGATTTGGTGTCGCGATTCTAACATTTGAACCAGTTGATGAAACCCTATAAAGTGGCCACTAATTTTGTTTGTCTTGAAGCGCGGAAAAGAGACAGGTTGGAGCAGTGGTGATCAGCCGCGGCTTCACCTCATCGACCCAGGATCAATTCTCACACTCTGCATGTGGGCTGAGATTTGTCGGTCTCAAATCTGAGCACTCTGGTTTTCCTCCCTCTGCAAATTCGGCTTTCACGCCAATATGAGCCCCGAGCGTCGAGCGATTAAACATTAGCCTCTGGCTAAGAAGAATGAGCAACCACTTTCTTCGCAATGACGTTAAATAAACAAAGTATTTGTATTTAAATGATTGACAGGCCTATATATTCGGCATGTAATTAGTGGCAATTCTATTTGCTTGAAGAAAAAAAAGTGTTCATTTTACTTTTGCAGCCGCTTATGTTTTCTGCTGCCGACGACAAATGACTTTACACAATAAAACTATGGATGATTTAAGCAATACCCAGTGATATTCTACCATTGCTGATAACATAATGCATTGGTGTGAAAACTATTGAAATATTGGTGAAATAAATATATGTTAGCGCAGAATATATTAATGACTCGCGGCTCCTGCTCGCGGCAATTTTATTCTATAAACAACTTTCAAGCTCAAGTACTTGTTAAACTTGCCTCCTCAAAACAAATGCAAAGAGTAATTTGTAAAAGTGTCTATCAAGTAAACTAAGATTAAAACATTATACAGGGTTTCACTGTATTTTTAAAATACAATTTTGTTTTTAGATCAATACTTTTCTTTTTTGCCAGCCCGAAAAGTTGTACTTTTCTAGTCTCCTTGGAAGGAACGTTCCGAGTTAAAGCGATTATGTTTACGGCGGGCAGCGGAGAACTTTCAGCGGTCATACAGATGCATGATTTTTATCGCGGCATTTCAGTTTCAAACTAAACTTAAACATTGACCCTTCGTATTTACTAAAAAATGTTCTAATGGAACAATTGTACGTGGTCCAAATATTTGTTCACCAGTATATATGATTTCTCAGTGATTGACGCTCGAGGCTAGAAAGTTGTGCGTTGTTCCATCCCCTGAGTTTGAGGAAATAGCCATCAAACGCCAAGAAACGTTAATTCACACTTCCATTGTACTCTACCAACTGAGCTATAGGGCGTTACTTATCTATCTATAAGTATTATTTTTCCTTAGAGAATTTGGTTTTAAATTATTGTATTAGCGAGTATATCTATTTCAATTCTATAAAATGATAACTTGTACATCCTTGGTAAAAAGAATTTTATAACTGACGTTTCGGACAGCTGTAGTCCTTCGTCGGAGTGTTTAAAGAAGAACTACAGTCCGAAACATTAGTTCTTATATTCTTTTCACTACAGAATACAAGTTATCAATTAATAAAACTGTTTCTGTAGAAACACCGACACAGCTTTATGATGTTTAAATTCTGAGCATGCAAAACAGAGATAATAAATAAATATATCATATTCTTATACTTTGTTTGTCTTTAATTATCTTTAACTCTAGATCCAGGCAGTATCTGAATGATATTCAACTTTGTTCAATGAGCGCGATCTCAATGAAAACATTCGCAGTTTGTTCAGTTGCATAATATAACAAAGACAGCATTTCATTATTATTTTAGTACGAATTGCTTTTGCTTTTTTACCGCCGGGAAGTTTAATACCAAAAAATAGTACTGTTGGAGGAGGGAAATATTACAAAAACATGAAGATAAGAAAACAGAACTCGATTAAGAATGTATATTGTTACTATCATGTATTACTTTCTACTATTGTAAGTCTGTTACAACGTAGCTTCAGTGATATAGGCGTGATATATTTTATTAAGTTCTACAATGAAACTACTTGTTATAACGGTAAATTTGGTGGAAGCCGATAAAGTCTTCCAAAATACTAAGTTAGAGACTTTGAATTTAATTTTTTCAGGGGCACTGGAAGGCCATTCCATGGCCAAGCTTTTGATCCTACGAAGGCAAAGAAGCGTTTATTGTTTCTTTTGCGCCGATAAAAACGTTGATTTAAATAGAAGCTGATTTTGTTTTGTAATGGGATGCAATTAACCTATTAGTTTAAATTGTTTAATTTGAAAAGAGCCTCAAATTATGAACACTCTTCGAAGCCGCCATTGGATTTAATTAATACATATCAAATAGAGTATTGAATATAACTTAATTTATAATAGTTTAATTTTATAATATAAATAATTACATGTTAACCCTTTCTTATCAAAATTTTTATATTTTTAAATTTGAATGAATGTGAAATAAAATACAATGTAGAATTTTAGTATAAAATAGAGTATTAAAAAATAAAGCAGACAGGCATGTCGTTATTCAAGGATTTTATTCACAAGAACACATATATAGTCATATTTTATAAAAATTCTTTTGTTAACCACTGCAAGTTAAATTCCTATACAAAACACAAAACACATTTTACTCTCAGTTTTATCTTTTTCAAATTCGCCGAAATTTTATTTTTGTCTTCATCAATTTTTTTACTAACTGCACTGAGTTGTTTTCGGTTCTTTTTTCGTTCCACTTGACTCAGCTTATTTTGTTTTGACTCTTTCTATCGCTGTCCAAACGATATTCAGTGCTAGAAGACGAACGCAAACTCAATGATCATGAGAATGCACACACACTCGGCCTACTTAGAGAGAAGATTTCTAGTTGCGGGTTTGTATTCGTGCGCCGTACAGGTTACTGATAGCCAACATATAAGCAAATAACATGCTACTTATTTTGCGTTAAGTTTCAGTTTTCAACGCTAGTGTCTGATTAGCGTGTAGTCTCTCCAAAAAGTAATATGGAATTTAATCACTCTAACTGGAAGAATTGAGACGCAAAGAACTTTATTGTTATATTACTACCATCATTCCAGGTACTACTACTGTCTTGTAATTGCATGAGTGGTTGTTCTCACAGGTTAAATTTGCAGCTATTGAATTATCTCCGGATTGCCTTTGTGGCTGGGCAATATAGCTAAAATCATGGGCTATAGCTAGAATTTTGATTGAAACCTGTTTATGACGTCACAAGTTTATACTAGTGATCTCAAAAAAAAATGTTAGTTACTTAAAACCTTTTCGAGGCTTTTTAAAATAAATTTAGAAGATGTTTAGGTAGCGCATTAAAATTAACACGTGAGCTGCAACATGAATTTATTAGTAACACAATTCTTACTTACCGGACAATCAACCTCAACTTCTTATACGAAAACTTGTTTCTTAGCTTTTTCGTTATGAGGCGTGGTAAATTCCTAACTAATGACGTCATTGGAGCAAGCTGTAGGAGTTTAACACAAGATCTTCATAATTGTTTTGGTTGACCAGAAGTGTTTTAAATGAATATATCGCAAGTATTTGTGTTCCTCATTCAACAATTAGCCCACTCAGTGACGATTGGTGCTCTCAAGTGGTGCTAGAGAACAACCAGAAAATCGCCACTACTGACGAATTTAGAACTTTTTTTCAGTTAAACTTTCCCTGTTGTAGTTGAATGTATTTATAAAATTTTAAAACGAACATAAAATTGTCAATTAGTTTTTTTTTCAACATTCACGAGATAGACAATGGTTATTTCATCCGAGGCGCGCGAATGATACACCTGTGCCAGCTCTGCTTGCATCGTTTTATAAGTGTCTCTCTATTTTGATAAGTTTTTTGACCACGAGAATGTTATTTATTACTACTTTAGTGGTGTATTTCTGGCTTGAAGCTTCAATGGGTGTCAAAACCTGACATTATTTTTTATAGAAATGAAAGAAACAATCTAGCTAAATATGCAGTTGATTAAACAAAGTCATAATTTCCTAAAAGTATTGATTTGTTCGTTAGCTTAGAATTAGAAAGAAAAAACTTGTTTGAAGTAACTTTGAATGACAGACGTCATTGATATGGGGGATCAAATTGTTTTACCCTCCACATAGTTTTGACCTCACACAGCATTTCTTTCTAGTAGTTAGAATAAGCATAAACTGCGCCGCCCCCACCCTGAAGTTTTAATGAAGCAAACTAGGAAAGTATTTTACAATATCTAGGTGGACTGGTATCTACGGAAAACTATGCAGTGGTAAAAATTAACCCGGACTAAGTTAAATTTTGGGGTGTATATATTTTGGTAATCGGACAAATGTCGAGGGAACGGTAAAGTCTAGTCTCTTTTTCGCGTCTTTTTTCACATGTTTTTCAAATACGTCAATTGAAAACGTATCTAGAGTCTAAATTCAAAAAATTTTTTTACGTCAGTATTCGCGACTTTTTTCCCGCCAGAAATACAACGATACCACAGAGCCCGGGGTTTCTGTTGCGCCTTCCACATTTTCTAGAACAATACAACAATTGATTAAAAACAGTCGCAAAAGGAAACTATATTTACACGAATCCTTATTTGGCTTTTAGAAACAAATGTGATCATCGTGTTTTCCTGGTCGATAATTAAACAGCTATAATGACAAAAGGAACAACGCCACAACAATATTTTTGAAGAAAGGAAGTAAGGGCTCGAAACCTTGTCACGTTCTAAATATGTATGCTTTTTCAAAAGTATTTATTAGGCCACTGGTTTGAGATCATCATTCATTCAAGGTAACTTCAATGCTAAGAAGGTAAGTAAAATGCTTAGAATATAACTACATTTTGAACTTTGCTTCACTTTTCTGAAAGATAAAAAAAGTTTAGCTTTAGTTTATAAAAATACTTTAGCAGTACTTTAATCTTATTTGTCCATTTTGCGTAATTTAGGCACTAAGCTTAGTCAGGTATATAAATGAAGTCTTCGCCGATATGATATAGGCTAGCAAGTCCAACTCCTAAAGTTAATGAACCAACAATGTTAAGATAATACAAACACGTATAGAGCTAAAAGCAATAACATCACAATAACTTTATATAATATAATTTCAAACTGTTTTATTAAACTTTAAATACAGTAAAGTATATATGCTATGTTGATTTATAACTAAAATTGTGATTTTTTTAAGTGTTTGTTTGGAAGAAATGTCACGTGATATACTGCACGCGGATGAGAGAGAGAGAGAGAGAGGAAGCGCACTGAGCAGGAAAACAATCTTATTTTGATTAATTGTTCGATTTGCCCGACAGAACGGTTGATTATTTTTGCATGTAAATTCTTACAAGAATGTGACTATAAGCTAAGGCACGGTAATAAAAATATTTCAATTGATAAACAAACCTAATTTTACCCTAGAAAATTCCTTTTTTTCTTGGAAAAAAAATCAAACAAAACAAAAAGAATTCAATAGAAGCAAACCTTTACCGTGACAAGTTTAATTTCCGAACAAGAAGCAGTTGAGAAAAGAAAAATATTAGGCTTGTAACCATTCCTGATTAAGTTCAGTCGGGCTTCTCACATTTGATGAAAAGAACTGACGCGGGTTATGACCCATGAACAAAAATGACAAGAAACATTTAATATTTATAGCATTAGATATTTTACTTAAATTAATAGTGCAATTAGAGTCAAACTAAAGAAAGGAATAAGATGTGTACTGACTTAAAAATTGCTTAATTTGCTGCCGTGAACGGGTATGCGGACAAAATTCATTCAAGTTTCTATACTTACACGGACTATAGCAAGAATTAAATAATATTGGTCCCAGCAAAGAGTCACAACAACCAGGATTTGCGTTCGAGAAAAAAGCTTTCCGTAGTTTTGTCGTAAAACGTGTGTCCTACGATCAATATCCGTTGATATTTTGCATTGCATAATGATAATCAAAGCAAAGTCACCCGACCGCATTGTATATAAGAACCAATAGTTACTAAAGAATGAAAAGAGCAAAAGCCATTTTGCTCATAGCGGGCATTTCACCCATGCAGTGAGTATGATATAATAAAGCATAGCAGATTACAGAGTTATTAAGACTTGACAAATGCTTGAGTAGTTTGAAGATCAACTGATATTTTCATTTGTTCCTTCAGATTAGGAGATCAAAAGACTCATCAACAGATTTAATTTGTAACAGACTCGTAGAAATGTACTTTAGCACACTTATTCTATTTTGTTCTGCAATGTGGAGTTGTTACGGGGAGCAAGGTAGGCGATTTATCTTCATTATCTATTCCTTTTCATTTGAGTATTCATTTAAAAAGACGATTCAAGCAGTTACAAAACTAAAGTTACATAACTTACTAATAGCCCGAGAAATTTATCATGTCCAAAGTGGATTTCGGTGATGTGATTAAGTTTTTATACTTTATCTACAAGTAGTAAAAACACAGTGAAAGTTTGCCTGCAGCTGGCAAATAATCATCAACAGGATTTTTGAGAGGGGGTCGACTAAAGGGCAAGGAGTCTTCGAGCGCCGAAGGCACAAGCAATCTAGGGATTTCTGTTTCCCTGAGGCATTTTCACTGCTGGGGGGTGAGTGAATGATCTACCTCGGTCAAATACGGTAATAAAAGTTTGAAGGATAAAAATAATTCAAATGAAACTACTCTACTAGGAATATTTTTCTGAGAATTAAAAGATATTTTCTTTTTCTTGACGTTCAAAATGGGGTCGTTCGCACCTTACGACCACCCCCCCCCCCCCTCCTCGCGACAACTGTGAAAATGATCAATAATTAATTTTTGTGTAAACCAAATGCTTAATTAGACTCTTAGACTTTCTATCTGTTGTTGTTTGTAAAAACGCTATAGACACTATGCCGAAATGGCGGCTATTTTAATATTCTTTTATCTACATTCAAATTAGTCCTACTAACCTTGTTCTTGAGTTAAGCTTTCAAAAGAACATCTTACCACAAACGAGGCTAGTAGGGCCAATTTGAATGTAGACTGAAAGAATATTAAAATCAACGCCATATTGGAATAGGGTCTATTTGTAACTTTCTTTATTCATATGAGTTGTTACGGGGAGTTGAGTCTGACATCCGTTTTTCTTTACGCATTAGTAACTTTGTACACTACAACTGGTCGCTGGTTTTGGAGAGGATTTGGAAAACAGGACGACGCAGATTTTAATATCGGATCTGTAAGTTAATCTAATACTTTTTGCTGTAAACTTTAATTGTAAGAATGCTATATTTTGTGACGAGGTTTAATGATCTCAAATACTTTGAGAGAGGTGAATTAACACTGCTATTATATGAGAGAAAATAGGATCAACTAGGAAAAACATCGTGAAGTGATTCGAAAAAAAAGTTTGCAATGATGTTTCTAATTCTCTTAGAGTATGACGTAAAAAGCTTGCAAGACATCTTTATACCCTGTTGCATTCGACGATTTCTCACCTCATTTTTATTTTTCAACATACAGTGGAACCAGCGGAAGGCTGAAGCGCCGTATGAAATTTGCAGCTTAGGAGCAAGACGTGAACCCTCTGTATGGTTGAGATCAAACCACATACTTACCAGGGACGCAAACATGATTGAAGTCTCTATAACGTATAGATTAAACCACTGTCCCTCAAACAAGCAAGAATTTCCGCACTGTAAGAACAGACTTTATCTTTATGTGCGGCAATCCAATGAATCTCCTAATGCAGACCCAAGAGAGAAAGGAAATTTTCAGATGATTCGCTCACCGCTTCCTGCAACGGGACAAAATTTTAAAACAATTCAATTATCTATAACCCGAAGTAAGGCAGCAGAAGGAATCTACTTGGCGTTTCACGACCGCGGTGCTTGTGTTCTGCTTAAGAGTGTTCAACTTAGTTACAATAAATGCGGAGTGCTGGCAAAAGGTGGGATGATAATATTTCCGGAGACAGTTGCGCCAGCCAGCAGCTCACAGAAGATTATTCAGAGAGAAGGGAGATGCAAAGACAAAAATTCCATTAACAAGACAAATTTGATCGGTCAGTGCTTGAGTTCGGGTAAATGGCAAGTCAGCGCAAGTGCAAAATGCTTCTGCCGACCCGGTTATGCTTTCAAAGCAGGAAAATGTGAAGGTATAGTTTTTAATACGTTGTTTCATGTTCTATAGAAAAGTCTTTCTTGACAAGAAAAAGTAAATATTGTGTAATGAAAGTTTGAGAAAAGGTGCAGCAATCCCCAAATCTTAAATCAATCGGTACTATAATTTGGTTAAAACGTTTTATTTTATTTTTATTTTATTTTATTTGCTTCGCCATTTGTGCAATGTGCATATACAATATAGTGCAGAATACATTCGTGATACAT
>JANCMA020014394.1:0-17362 GCA_024336925.2 Zoanthus solanderi
TATTCTCACGTGACCAATGAATAATTTGATTTGCTAAGGCTTGAACGTTACTAGTACAGCTTTTATGGACAATCTCCGAAATCGTTGTGTCATCAACGTATTTCCATAAGTGTGGCGAGTTTACACTGAGATCGTTAATCATTAGGATAAACAACCAGGGTCCCAGTTTGGTGCCCTGTGGCACCCCTGAAGGGACCGAGCCCCAGTCAGAGTAGCAATCCTGGGCTAGTTTGATTCTCTGGTGTCTGTCAGAAAGAAAGTCAATTATCCAATTAACTAAACTTCTAGGTATATTTAAAGTAATTAACTTATCTACAAGTATCCGATGGTCAATGAGATCGAAAGCCTTTCGATAGTCTATGAGGATTGTTCTTACTGTAGAACTGTTGCCATCGGTCCCAATGGTCCACTCGTGTAGCATACTTATTAAAGCCATAGTAGTTGACGATTTTGGGATTGCTCCATACTGACTTTTATCAATCACTTCTAATACAGCTGGTTTGATGTAGTAATCCACCACGAATCCTTCTGCTAACTTCGCGACACAAGGAGTGAGAGAGATAGGTCTAAGGTCTTTCTTGAGATTTTCTACAGGTTTCTTTTTCGGTAAGGGTGATACGTCTGCCATCTTCCAAATAGCTGGTAACCGTTGTTCTCGAAATGAGCAATTGAGTATTTCCTTGACGGGGAAGGCTAATAAATACGAATATTCCTTCAAAAACCAATTTGGAATCTTGTCTGGTCCAGATGCTTTTTTTGGGTTTAGGATGGACAAGGCCCTCTGTACTTGGAGCTCCGTGACGTTTAAAAACATGGGTGGGTCCTCCAGCGGTAGGCTAGCAAGTGAAGTTTGTAATCGGTACTCCTCAAGCGGCTCCAGAAAGGCACTATTGATGATATTGGCTTGGTCTTGGTTTGAAAAATCGGAAAAGTTTTCAATATTTATTTGGCTGATCAGATCGTTTTGTGTAGTTTTTGCGCCGCTGAGTCGTTTGACCGCATCCCACCATAATTTGGGGTTCTCATCCTTTAGTTGATGAACCTTTGAATCGTAATATTTCCCTCTACATGCCTTTCGCTCTCTGTTTACGGCGTTCCGGTAAAATTTAAACTGAACGGAGTCAATTCCAAAAGTATTAAAAGCCTTTTGTCTTTTAAGAATAAGGTTCTTAAGTCTGTCATTCATCCATACAGCGTCGGCAGTGTCGATACGGGTTTGCTTCAAGGGCATAATAAAATCGAGTCCCGTGTGCATCACTTTTTGGAAAACGCCCCACATTTCGTCAACGCCCTCTGTGGAGGAGAATAACAAAGGCCAGTCCAAATTACTTAAGTATCTGCCCATAGCTGCTTTACGGCTCGGTCGCATATCGCGCCTTGTTATGATTTTCTTGTGGTTGATTTGCTGTTTACCGTTGATGGGAGTTGCCACTACAACATTATGGTCTGATAAACCAAAAGGCGGGTAAGCTTATGGTGGGCTATAATGCTCATGCATGTTTGTGAACACCAAGTCAAGTGTTGCATTTTTCCGAGTTGTTACTTTCACGATTTGTCTAAGGCAAAAATGTCTTAACAAACATTTGGTGTTCATTCGTTTGAAGTCACCAGCGAGTATAATGCCGCAGTTGGGATATCTTGATTCGACCGCGGTAAGGGACTGAAATAGATGAGCTCGAATTGATTCCACGTTTGCTTTTGGTGGATGGTATATCACGGCGGCTATCAAACAAGTAAAACCACAGGGGAAGCGAGTGGGTCTTAAGTGGAGCCACAACACTTCATTAGGTCATTCAACTGTCTGTATTTGTATAGTCCGTCTTTGATATGAATGCACACTCCACCGTGGTCGTCTCTCTTTCTGTCCTTACGAAAAACCAAAGTTATTAAAGTGGACTGGTTAGGTAACTTAGCAAACTACAAAGAAGATTACAATGCTCCTTTGTTTGATGTTGTGTGTACGGTCACGGTTATGATCTTTTGTTCTAGGTGTGATGCTTCATTAGTCTATTGGCTGCTTGCTCATTTACATCTCAAAGCCTTTTGTTGTTTGTGCACGGTCAACGTCATATTTCAATAGGGAAAAGGAGAACAAAAACATACAACAAAGGAAGTCAACAAGTTTCCTAACCAGTCAACTCTACTAACTTTGGAAAAACGGAGAAATCTTGAATATTAATGACCGAGTCTGATACAGATTCCTTCAGCCAAGTCTCCGTGACAAAAGCAAGATTAACTTGGTTGCGTGAAATAAATTCCATAACTTCGTCGATCTTCGGGACGAGAGATTGTGTGTTAGCGACCATTAGTGTTGGGACTTTTGCTGATGCAATTTTCTGCTTGTTTATTCTTGTTTCTATTGAATCGGAACATTCCATGACAATATTGTTGCAGCATAAATTTAATCTTGTCCGCCGTGAACAGATAGTTCGTGTATTTGTAATTACTGGGATTGCATGATATTTTCGCTGGTCGTGTTGTTTCTTTAGCTGAGAAGTGCCAGCGCGGGTACCTCTGTAGCGAAGGATGTTAAGTTCCTTTAACCGGTGTATCAGAGGACTGGTTAGACTGCTTGTCGAAAAATGGTTCAATGCTTTTAGTTGTTCTCTTGAATAATTATAATGTAGCGTCGAGCGTGTACAAAACGAGGAGTTGTTTTGTAATTGAGAAGTCGGGTTCTCCAAAATAGGGCCTGGATTTCTTTCGACGTCCATAAAAATGGTAAGGTTGAAATCTGGATCTTTTCCCGGGATCTTCAGGCTGGTATTTCCACGTTTAGTTGTTTTCACTTTTGGGAAGGAGTTGGTCCTTGCGAAGCCATTGTGCCGTGACGACGCTGGTCTAATGATGACTCGGTTATAAAACGCGCAGAAGGTACTCCAAGGGTTTTCTTTCTGTTAGGGGTAGGTGTTGATTTGTATATTGATTGCAGCTGTTGGTGTTGGAGATGAGGTTGCTGATGGAGGTGTTGAGGGTGCTCTCATTAATTTTGCAACTCAGGTTCTCCTCGAGACACTATTTTTTCTCGTGTTTGCCGTAGATGCCTTCGATTGTGACAATAAACTCTTCTGTCTTCTTTACGTATTTGATAAGATCTTATGCTCATTTTTCCTTCTACTCACGCTTGCTCCCACTCTTTGCTTTTACCAACAGACTTTAAAGGTCAAAGATGCACAATGTCTCCGGGAGGCACTCTTCCAATTCTTTAGCAGTCTTATTGTAATTAATATTTTGCTTAGCTTTCTGTAGCTGAATTTTCTGTTTGGAACTTTTGGCATAAGCAGACGATTGGATGTTGGTAGAAGGGTCTTAGTTCTTCTTCCAAAGATACTTTGTACTGGGGAGGTGCCAAGTGTTTCCATAGGAGTATTTTGTCAATCAAGTAAGGAAAAAAAGGGATCAGATTTAGAGGCCTTTTCATCAATCGTTTGGCCATTTTAACTGAATTTTCCACTTCGATTTTGGATAGCCCGGGGAGCTTGTGACTTGCTCAAACCCATAAAGACTAGCAAAGTCTTCAAATTTAGCTGGAACAAATGGTTGACCATTTTCTGACATTACGTAATCTGGAATACCATGTCCCGCAAAATGTGATTTTAACTTTTTAATAATTCTGAAGCACTTTTTGTTTGAAGACGGTCAACTTCAAAGAAACCTGAAAAGTAGTCCACTGTAATGAGGTAATGTTTACCATCAAGTTCAAACATATCAACTGCTACTTTCTCCCAAGGGCGGGAAGTTTTCTCATGGCAAATCAATGGTTCTTTGCGTTGGTCAACTAGATAGCTTTTACACACATCACATTTCGATATGTACTCTTCATCATCTCTGTTCATGTTTTTTCCAGTACATCACTTCTCATGCTCTCCTCAGATATCTTTGAATTCCAGTGTGGCTGGAATGTATATTCTCAAGCATGTCATTTCTGATTATGACTGCAATTAAAGACTAGCCATTTTACAAGGTTAGCTCATCTCTGAAGCTGAAATACTCTCGAATACTGACTGGAATATCCTCCTTACTTTCCGGCTATCCACTTCTGATGATAGACTTCAAATCTTTCAATGTGTTATTTGACTCTGTAGCTTACTGAATTCATATCTGTGTTTGTTCTGTGACGCCCTCTAAGCAGAAGATTATCTCTTCCACTTCTGCAATAACCCTCCGACTCTTTTGACATGCACGATTTAAGGTATCAGATCAAACGGCCTATGAACCTTTCTTGAAAGCTACAGCCAAATCAAATTTCTGGAGTCTCATTGGCATACATTGAAGCCTTTTCGGAGCAATTGTCAAGGACTTCTTGAATTCACTTTCTAGTGGCTTGTGGTCTGTTTGGATTAACACTTGTCGGCTCATAGTGGTCAGACCGTTCAACACCAAACACAGTAGCCAGCCAGCTCTGTCTGTGTTAACAAACGTGAAGCATAAGCAACCGGGTGCCCGTTTTGCATTAGACAAACTCCAAGACCTCTCTTGGATGCATTATACTGTAGCTCGACTGAATCGTTAGGATCAAAGTACTTCATCACTGGTGCTGCTGAAACCAGTTTCTTCTCTTCTTTAAAGTCTCTCAATGGAGCAGCTGTTTTTGATAGGTTATGTGCAAACCTTTGTAGATAATTAACCATCCCTAGGAGTCTCTTGACATCTTGTTTGTTCTCTGGTTCTGACATTTCCTGAACATCTTGACTTTTGGATGGGTCTGGTTTTAATCTATCTTTGGATAGCACATGTCCCAGAACTTGACTTCAAGTATACAAAGCTTTAGCTTATCTCTGTTCAGCTTTATCCTTTCACACGGCATCTTTTAAACAGACCTTCGAGTTTTACATTGTGGTCAAGCAGTGCTTCTTCTTTTGTGTCACCCACACCAAACACGAGGACCATCAGACCCTCCAAAGCCTGGATAAATCTTCTCTGGAATTCTTTTGGCGGAATTGTTCTGGAGAAATATTCCAAAAGGCATCCTAGTCCAGCGATAACGACCCCATGTATTCCCTAAAGTTGTAAGAAAACTACTCTCTTCATTTAATTGGACTTGCCAAAATTTGTTCTTTGCATCTGCCACACTAAAGACTTTGGCACTGGTGAGCTTTGGCAGCAACTCTTCCATCCCAGGGAGAGGAAAATGATTTCTTTTGAAGGCTTTATTCAAAGGTTTTGGGTCTGTACACAAACGGATCTTTTTCCATTACCTTTCTTTACAATAACCATTGATGAAACCCAGTCTGTAGTCACGCTCACTGGTTCTAATATTTCTCTCTATTATTTAATAATTTATATGTTTAAATTTCCCAAAGCTAAGTCTAGCTAAATCATTTACGAGCCAGGTGGCCGATGGAGCAGGTGCTTATCTCCGGTTTCTGCAGTGTTAAGCAGATGAGAATCTTTCACTCCCCCTGGACGGAACACAAATCCATCACAGGTTAGCTCCCAGCAAATGCTGGTACTCATTTACCTTTCACGGAAGGATGGAAAGCTGAGTTAGCTTAGGCAGGGAAGAAGGTCACACAAATATTCAAATCTTGGCAGATCCGGGATCGAACTGTGGGACCTTGTGGTAGGAAAGCAGAGATCTTACAACCATGCCCGCCCAAAGTGCCAAAAACAGACACAAAATTAAATTATAAAAAATTAATTTTACACAGGGTTGATATTTATGTAGCAATACTGCTTAGATTTAAAATGAAAAAGAGACCCAACCCAAATCACTTTTAATTGCAAATCTCCATGAACATTTCTTTTGATCTTTTTCAGTGAACCACGAAGCTACAGTAAGCTGATGGATGAGCAAGTTGAAGAACAAATGGCTCAGAAGGAGGTATTCATGATAATTATTTTAAATCTGCTATCTATTACAAGTGCCATGGGTCTGGTTTAATTGTGACTACCTTAATAGCTTGTTAATAGCTAGATTTAAAGGCTATTTTAATTTGTAGTTATTTTCAATTATAATCTCTTGATTGATGTTACTCTATAGTTAATGAATAATTAATTTTTATTTATTTTCATGTTTAGTTGATATTATATAGTAATTTAAATTATAAATAGGATGCTAGTATTTAATATTTCTTTAATAAATTTTCCTTTACCTATTGATGTATATATTACTTAAAATATTTAAGTTTTTATTAAAAGCAGAAAATTTTAAATATCCTTATGGTTGCCACAGTACATTGCTAATGCATTTTAAGGTACAGTATTTGGTTCCTTAAGATTATTTTGTATAACCTGAGGGAAGGAAAATAACTGTTATTAGCTGTTATTAATTTATGGACTTCAGCAACAATGTAACATTGAGTTTATGACATCAATATGTCTTGATTTTGGCTTTATGTTGCTAGACCATGATATTTGAAAAAGGAGCTCCCAGTGAACCTGAGGGAGTTGAAACCAGTTCCACCCCTGTTGAGCATGAGCGACAGAATGTTCCAGCTCAACCAGATAGAGCGCTTACACGGGATTTTCTCAATGGAGATTACTGCTTGAGGGGAGTGAGTATCTTCATATGCAATTCATGATAATTCTCTGTTTTTACTTAATGTAACATGGAAAACTAAATATTTTTGTTTGTTTTAACAGCCATTAAAGGATTTCAATCATGTTTCAATTTTGCTTCTTTTGAATAATTTTATTTTGGAGAGACCAAATAATAACATCAACGTCCCAAGTTTAAGAGATTTTTTGCAAGAATTATGCACTACCAGCTGTTTCCCAGAAACAAGCTTGGCAGACTGTTCTGGGTTGTGGATTTTGACAAAGTATATTCACTTACATATATTTGACACCATAATATCAGTATCTAATATATTCATCGATGGCCCCATATGGCATGGGACAGATTATTGTAGAGAAAAACTACATAGGTGAAAGTCTACCTCTTTCTGGACTAGACACTAATACATCATAGGTTCTTTCCTAACAGAAGTTAGATCAAAATTAATAGAGTTGACTGGTTAGGAAACTTGATGACTTTCTTTGTTATATGTTTTTGTTCTCCTTTTCCTTATTGAAATATGACGTTGACCGTGCACAAATAACAAAAGGCTTTAAAATGTAAATGAGCAAACGGCCTATACATTAATGACGCATCACACCTAGAACAAAAGATCCTAATCGTAACCGTGCACACAACATGAAACAAAGAAACATTGTAATCTTAGATCGAACAAGTCTGGGATCTAGTTTCCAGGCTTTCTCTTTTGTCAACCGCACCAAGCAAACCACAATGTACAAGTTATTTCTAATTTAATTCAACATCAATATTTGACATTGAAATGACTTTGTACATATTTTAAAAACGGAACAAAGGGGATTAGAATATCCATGCAGATTCTTACCACAGCTGTAGAAACATTAGGAAAATATCAATATCTAATTAACAGATGTACAGTAAACATTGATTTTTAACTTTCTTTGTATTAGAGGCATATTGATGATGGTTAGATATTATTTGATTTCTGTGATCGTGTTCTCTTAATCCCTGCTCTCTATGATATTTCTAGGGGAGTGGATGGTGGAAGTATGAATTCTGTTATGGTAAACAGGTTCTTCAGTATCATGAAGAGGTATAAAAACACAAGGTTTTGCAAGGCATTTAAATTTGATAAATGTATAAAAATATTACATTTTGCTTGTCGAATTCTCATCATTTACTTTGTTTTCCTAGTTTTTGTTTCAGCAAATAAAAAGTGTAAAAGGTCCATTAAAGTATATTGTGATTTGCTCTCATGCCTTTGTTCACGAAAGTTATTGATAGAATCAGACAAGTGATAGAGACATTAATGTAGGAATAATATTTTAATAAAGTTTTCCAACCTTTTCAAATAAAATTATGCAAAGCTTGGAAAGGTTTAACTATTCGTATAACTTCATTATAAGAAAAGAGCTTATGTTGTAGATAATATTGTGTATGGGGTTACTTTCATCTTTCATCACACCTAGCGACTACATCCGCAGTTCATCGAGTTTGTACATATAAATTCAAAGTGAATGAGGAAAGTATAGGTGTGTGAAAGTGATCTTAACATCTTTTTTCAATAATGAAATGGCTAGGTATTGAACATGGATAAATATGTTTAAGTTTGTAATTTTGTTCTCTGAGCTGGATCCTGGGCAGTTTTAGATGACTGTGTGAATCACGGGCAATTTATCCTCCATTCTTAAGAAAAGGATGTCACCATTCTTCGATTTGAATCGCTGAAATTAAAGAGTTTTAGCAAACTTCATATTAGAAAGTCTATCTAGAACGCTGACAGCGTAAAAATGTTTTGTTTGTCTTTAAAAAAAATGGCGACCAACTTTTTGGAATTTGCTACCACTTGAAAAAATTTAGGAGCCAAGTGGCTATCAGAAGAAAAAGAAGTTAACGCCTTGAAATAGCATAATATTTTTACTTGTTCTAATTATTGTCAATATAAAGCAATAATAACATTAATTTTGATTCTAATTTTTGTTTTGTAGAAACATGGAGGAAGAACTGACATTCTTCTTGGCAAATGGAACAAGCAGGTACTAAATTTGGTAGCTATAGAGATTGCATTTGCAGAATTTTGATTTTGTAGGATGCAATCGGGGACTGTGCAGAGTTCGACCATTCTATTGGAAGCACCTGTATTTGTTTATGGTCTCCAGATCCTTTAGGCTAAGTTTAGTGCACATGACTTGTGCTTGCACATTTATTAGTCCTCTCAAGTCTCGCCATTTCAGTTGTTACAAGTGGCTAACCTCCACTATCATAATTACTATAGCATTGTGCCCTGGCATCGTAGCTGTAGATTTTGCCACAGGTAACGAGAAACATACCTCTTTCGACAGCAATGGCAAAAGTTACTTGAACTTGTTCCAAGCAGCTCTCTATCGGGGGATTAGAAAAATATTGTCGCCAAATTTAATTGGAAAATGAGTCTTCAACTTCCACAGATTGTGCGTTCACCAGTATATGGCTCACAAGGTCTACCAATAGTTCCGAGGCATTTCCGGTATCTGTAGTAGCTCTGCTTCTTCCAAGAATATTGTTATATACATCTTTCGTGGATCTAAACAATAATATGGAGTTGCTTGTTCACGTAGGTACTTCCTGTATCATGCAGTGACACGAGGTTGAGCCTGAGAACATGATTTTAGTTTTAACCATGTAGACATGGAACCTTTGGACTCCAGGTTGACAGAAGTGTATCCAAAACTTCAGATATTAGTACTAGATCATCACCGTGTAACCGTTTCAGAGGGCAGCCAGTGTCGAATGCTTGTGACGGCGCTTCAAACACAGTGAACAAGTTAATCATTATCACAGTTATCCACACAGTGTCATTTTTGTTTCTCACAGGCTCACATTGATTGGTCAGTGAAAAAAAAGACACAACCTTCTGGGTAAGTAGAGGAAGTAACATTAATTATACATTAAAGTAATATCCAAAATTGATTTGGATTTATTAATGATGTTCTCTCTCTCCGACTAATAATCAGCTACATAGAAACTGGCATGAGGGAAGGATTAAACGTTGCTCGATGCTTCTCCTTCATTCCAGGTATGCTGTTCATTATTACGGTGATGGAGACTCTTGTGACCTGACCGGAAAACCAAGAAATGTGCAAGTGAGGTTGAAGTAAGATTGTCCACATTTGTTCATAAATATAGCAGTATAAGTGAAAATAAGTCATAAGCAGAGGTTTTAGAAAGTTTATTAATTCCGAAAATTATTCAGAAGCGCTAAGTTTAAAGACTTTTTTGTGTTATTCCGTAGGTGTGAGTTAGTATTAATTTTATCTACTGTTAGAGTTTTTTGGTTTAAAGTATACAACGAGAAGACCAATACAAAGTCTTTTTAGTGGTGTATAGTTGGGGGAGGGGAGTTTGATGGATGGGGGACTTCATCTTCTGGCCTTTTGCCCTTGCTCACACCTCCTCTATCTTAAATTTTCACTTTATGTTTAAATCGCATGCCTGAAAAATTGAATTTCCTGAGAAGAAATTAAATACTTCGGGGTAAAGTAGTGACAGGAGTTATCTTCTTTCTTCACTATTCCAAACTGCATTACCATTATTCATGTGTATTATTTGACTAAACCCGAACTGATAAAATATGACTGTGAAAAATTTTGTGTTATTGTCCAGTGATAGATGTTCGAGCAATTTGTAGTTGTCATCATCGGAGTCAAATTTGTTTACCACATTGGTAGTTGAACCTTATGTGAACGTAATAATAATAATAATATTTATTCTCAGAGTATTGTGACCCATACGATATAATAACATAATCTACTGTAACTGTTGGGTCTAAAATATGTACGGGATGTTGACTTCCGTGTTATGCTACCCAAAGGTGTAAGAAATCATCCCATCTACAAGAGTTATCCATTTACCTGATGGAGCCTGAGACATGTGAATATATTCTAGGGGTAAGTTCGGTCAGCGTGCATTTTTGTGATGGAAAACAGTAACTAAATCGATAGGCAAGAATGCATTCTTCCGGTTCAGTCCTTTTTAAGGATGCAGCTTGGCTCCCGGATTTGCATATGGATTACTTGTTTTCTAATACCTTACTCGGATTACTGACTCTATTTGTCTTTGGTGATCCCAGAAGCAAATTAGCAACACTTTGCCAATAACCGACTCGTTTGCCTCGTACCAGTTGGAAGCCACTTTTGAGGAGTAGTCATTGCTTCTTCTTCTTCTTCTTCTTCTTCTTCTTCTTCTTCTTCTTCTTCTTCTTCTTCTTCTTCCTTCTTCCTTCTTCCTTCTTCCTTCTTCTTCCTTCTTCCTTCTTCCTTCTTCTTCTTTCTTCCTTCTTCCTTCTTCTTCCTTCTTCCTTCTTCCTTCTTCCTTCTTCTTCCTTCTTTCTTCTTCCTTCTTCTTCCTTCTTCCTCTTCTTCCTTCTTCTTCCTTCTTCTTCTTCCTTCTTCTTCCTTCTTCTTCCTTCTTCCTTCTTCTTCCTTCTTCTTCCTTCTTCCTTCTTCTTCCTTCTTCTTCCTTCTTCCTTCTTCTTCCTTCTAACTTCTTCTTCCTTCTTCCTTCTTCCTTCTTCTTCTTCTTCCTTTTTCCTTCTTCCTTCTTTTTCTTCTTCTTCTTCTTCTTCTTCTTCTTCTTCTTCTTCTTCTTCTTTTTCTTCCTCTTCTTCTTCTTCTTCCTTCTTCTTCTTCTTCTTCTTCTTCCTTCTTCTTCTTCCTTCTTCTTCTTCTTCCTCTTCTTCTTCTTCTTCTTCTTCTTCTTCTTCTTCTTCTTCTTCTTCTTCTTCCTTCTTCTTCCTTCTTCTCCTTCCTTCTTCTTCTTCTTCCTTCTTCTTCTTCTTCTTCCTTCTTCTTCTTCTTCCTTCTTCTTCTTCTTCCTTCTTCTTCTTCTTCCTTCTTCTTCTTCCTTCTTCTTTGTCTCGTCTCGTCTTATTTTTAGCGGCCAAATTGATTAGAGTGTTAACAGAAGGTGTACGAGCTATCACTCTGTTAAGCGCTTTCTTAATGTTGTTACAGGATACCGTAAATTATCTAATAAACGTACTACCACAACAACAACAACAACATCAACAACAACAAGAACTTTATTAATTCATATAATTAGATCGAATACAAGAAAAAGCTATGCCCGCAAAATAGCCAGATGCTAATCGAGGCGGGTAGCTTTAAGAATTAGTTGTGAAAACTAGCTATGTTTAAAAACATGATTTGGATTTTAAGATGTCCTATATAATGTACTCATGGGCCAGCTATATATAAGTTGAACAAAAAGAAAAGCAGGTCAAATCAAGAGGCTAAGTTTAGAGTAAAATGATAAGAAGGAAACCCCGTAATTGTTTCTGGAACACCCAATATAATCGTTTACAGTTGTAAGCATATTTAGAAGTTGTATTTTCAAATCTTTTTCAAAACGGATTTTATTTTTCTTTCGAAGTTCTACTGGGAAAGAGTTCCAGATATCAGTTCCAGATTTCGAAAAAGCTCAAGCTCTGAATGTTGAGTAAAGTAGTTTTCGCTTTTAGCTGATCTGGTATTGTATTTGTGTATCATACGAGTTACGCCCAATCTTGCGAAAGTTCCTTAAAACACATACTTTCTCTCTTCACAGGATGTTCTGAAACTGGAGCAGTTACTTGTTGCAAGGCACTTGCCATTTAATTTATCACGTTATTTTGTTTTTTTTTTTGCTTTTTTTCCCCACAGAAACAGTTCTGATGCGAAATAAAGAAGGTGATGACGGATCATCAAAGGCAAATTTTTTCCAGCGTGCCTGGTATAGAATGAGCGGCCGAAAGCAACCCAGGAAACGGTATCGCCCTCGCAGTATGAGTGAACCAACGCTGGGTGGATTTCGCAGAAAATTCAGTCGGTCAAACGACAAGAAGAAAGCCACACATGAATCCGAGCTCAGTGATTCAGGCGAAGGAGTAGTGTTAAAGAAGTTAAGCACTACCAGTGAAGTGAATCGAGAAAGTGAAACGCAGGTGCACGTTGAAACTAGATGTGTATCGTCCCCAACAACCCCCCCTGGCTATGAGATAATGGACGCCATACATGTGGTAAAGAAAGAGAATAGCACTGCAGAATATCAGAATGTGGACCAAATACACGGGCTTGATAAACCGATATCTCCTAAAGAAGACCTGAGTAACATGGGGTACGAGTTAATGTGGCCTACCCCAAGAAAAAATACTGGAGATACTGCAGCAGGAGAGGAAGTTGAAACTGTCACAGAGAACGTCAAGGAAGAAGAAAAAGTAAGCGTTTCACAGTGTATTGTAGCTGATCACATAGAAACAAAGACTAGTGAAGACGTTAAGACAGTAAAAACCATTCAAGGTTCGGACTCACTTGACAAGAATCAAGTGAAAATTCACGTTAAAGTTAAGGAACAGCGTGAGAAACCGGATTTAAAAATATCGGTCGTGGTGGACGAGGACAAAACGAAATGCAGCTTAGATTCGAAGATAAGCCAAACTTCTGAGGTAGAACTTGTAGCGAAGGAAATTGAAGTCAAAAAGGAAAAGAAAATGTTAAATGGATTAAGTGATCGTAACGAAATGGAGACAGGTGGCAAAAAACAAGGACCTCCGGTTAAAGAAAGACCAAGGAAAGCGAAGTCACCACCAAAGGAATTTCAAAACAATGGCGACTTAAGGAAAAGCAATGATAATCTGAAATCTGACCTCAGTGAAACCAATAAAGAAAATGTGTTTGACTTCAAAACAAATGAGGCGCGGCCTCCAAGGGGGTTTAAAAATCCACCACCTGAAATTATAACTCCAAGTGATCAAAATTCTTACGTGAACAGTGACGTCATTGCTTACGTCAATATGCCTGTTAAGCCAAGGCGGCGGTGCGCGACGTCATCGCTTCAGACTAGTTCCAGGGCCCCTGGTAACTCGGGCGATCCGTATGCCATTTATGACTCAAATGAGAATGACACTATTTACCATAGTGTTGAATCACTGTTGCCTGATTCAGGAAGAGGCATAAACCAAAACGTAAGGAGCAGCAGTTTTGAGAGCATTAGCCCCACGTATCAGAACCTTGGGACTCCAAGTAATGTGCGGGGTCAAGATGCGTCGTATGTGAACATGCCGGTTCATGGAAAGAAAAGGGGAACGCAACAGCATGATCAGTTTGGGTTGAATTACGTGAAGTTGGATACTATATTATCATCCAGTACCCCCTCTGTTCACACTCGCTCACCGCCAAGGCCGACCGTGTCCACCTCTTATAACAGTAATTATACTATTATTGACCAAGAAAAAACGGAACTTCTCAAACAGACTGCGCAGAATCGGCTAAAGGAACAGAAAGAACGGGAAAAATTTAATAAATAACCTAAAGTAGATGATAATAGACGATTGCCTTTACCAGTAGACTGATGGACAACAATTGAGTTGCAGAAATTGTAGGTATAAATTTTTAATAAACAAAGATGAGTGCTGGAATTTTTCGAGATTTTAGTAATTGAACCGAAACCACGCCAAATTCACATTTTGACAGATAATTATTTCTGCCATTGACTAGAAATTTATTTCCGACCAGTTTGTAATTAATGTTTGTTTCAAACTTTTGATATCCAGATATAAGTCACAAACTTACCTTTCTTTAGTCATGAAATTATTAACAAAACGCTTCTCTGACAGGTCGTTGGAGCTCTGAACGAGTGAGTTTAAAAAAAATGATACATACAGTGCGTGATTTTTTTATACAACAATCGGCTGAAAGTACTGTTAGAAACTTACGTTGCGAACGCAAACTTTTCAACAAGGCAGTTTATAGAATAATATGGATAATACGTGAATTTTGATTGGTGTATTTTCATAGCGCTATGAAGCACGAAAGTGACGTGAGCAGTATGATTGGCTGTCTCCAAGTTGTGAGAATTTACAGTTCTATAAAAGAAATAAAACTCTGCATACGCGCTTTGTATATCATCTTTCTTTTTGTTGAGTCGGAAAATAATAATTTTATAAAAGAAGTAAAACATGTTCTCCATGCCTTCATAGCCTGGTGAAAACCTTGACAAAGTTTGTGAGAAATTTTGGGCAGTTTAAATCCCGAGACGCAGTCGAGACGCAGTCTCGGTTTTTACCAGGCTATAAAGGGACTTTTGTCCAAACGATGAGCTAATGCGTGTAAATGAAGGGTCAACGCACGGAAACGTCAGCCTCTTGAATTAACGGCGATAATTAACATTGAATTAACAAAATCACGTATTTGCTTATATTGAAAACAAAAATTTTTTCCAGTCATTTTGTGAAAGTTCAAAGTATTCCTAAGCTTACCTCCAATTGAAGTGTTATGATTTATAATTAATATTTGATTGCATTACTTGAAAAGAAACTTAGCTCAAAAAAAGGTCTCTATACGATG
Organism: Zoanthus solanderi; assembly: GCA_024336925.2. Taxonomy (NCBI): domain Eukaryota; kingdom Metazoa; phylum Cnidaria; class Anthozoa; order Zoantharia; family Zoanthidae; genus Zoanthus; species Zoanthus solanderi. The sequence goes on from JANCMA020014394.1 coordinate 14,839, forward strand.
AAGTTTGTTTAAACTTGCAACCTCAAATTAAACATGGTATTCCTACACGTTTATTCGTAAATTAGCAATAGTAAAAATGTGGCCATTGTTTTTTATTTATAGAAACCATTTATCGCTGTTTGAATATTTCTTTTTTCTATTGAGAGCTTAAAGGTGCTAACTGTATAAAAATAAACTTTTATGCATACGCTTGTTATTGCTTGATGTTTTAAAACTGCCTTTAGGAAGAGACCTCAACCTTCTAGATGCTTTCAATAAACAATTGTTTTTGTGGTCGAGAATTCAGACAGTTTGTTCGCCACTTCAACCATTTTGGCTTCCCCGTATCGTGTACAGAAGAGTTATTAACTAAATGACCTTCAATCAGGCTTGCTCTTTCTCCACCCTACCGAATGCTAAAATTTGAAAACTTATTCCATGTATATTGAATTTTTATGTTGTAGTTCTTAATTTAAACAAACAGCAAACGCCAAAACATTAGGTCTGAAAACGTTAAAGGTGACAATAAACCACTTTTGTCCAATAATATCGATTTTTTTATATCCATTTATTCCCCCGAATTTTTCAGCCCCCCCGAATGAGGGACAAAAACGAATAAATGGATATTGTGTAACTGGATATCAAGAGTTTTGGACATCTGGAGTGTTCATGCAAGCCATATAGAATTTCTTATGTCACACTGGGAACTTGATTTGTAATTTTGATAATGAAATTCGATTCTTTGAAAGATTGTTTTCCCATTATTTTTCTATTCATTTAGAAGCAATAAACACTTTTATACGATAAATGGTGTCAGGCGTGTTGGCAGTTTAGAAAGAATAGTTAAAACATTGAAATCTTTGTTGCAAACTTTTGTATAGGTCTCAATTTTACTACGTGGTATTACCCAACTATAGTAGACTATTGTAAATCCTTGACTCACGTGTGCTCCGGAGGAGTAACAGTGAGTATCAGCTGTGACATTCTCATTTGCATAAAAGTTTGTGAAACAATAGAATCCTCCAGCCTGCTTTGCGCGGCTGGTTTGTATATAAACTATTTAAGGCCACTCTCTACCCTAAGACCAATTTTTCGCTACTTTTAAGCCCTGTCCATCTTGTTTTGTGTTGTTTAAACATGTTTTAACATGTTGGGTAAAATTTGAATTCTGTCAAACATTTTCGATAAAACATCTTAAAACATTTCTTTTGTTTTCGTGTTTGGTGAGCAATGTTTTGCGCGTTTTGACAGCTGCTTGAAACATGTTTCATGCGCGCATGCGTGTTCATCTTACCTAACATGTTTAAACAACACAAAACAAGGTGGCCAAACGAAAATATGTTTTGTCACCCAACAATGTTTTAGCATGTTTTACGGTAAAACATTTACCGTTTGGTCAGAGCTTAACTAACGTTAACCTGCTCTCCATTTCTGAATATCATTTTGTCATATCTAATAAATTTAAGGTGGGTGTGGCAATGTGATCTCTAACGGCAGATGGCCTATTGGTTTGCCTACGACATGGCGAAATTCGTTCATAACCTCGTTGATGATCTATAATATCACCAGAGCCGGGGATCGAACCTGGGACCTTGTGGTTGGAAGGTAGAGATCTTACCAACTGCACCAACCACAGCATCTTATGAAGAAAGTGAAACAAATGATCTATATTCTCAGCAGAGCTGGGGATCGAACCTGGGACCTTGTGGTTGGAAGGCAGAGATCTTACCAACTGCACCAACCACACTACCTTATGTATGAAGAAAGTCACACAAATGATCTATATTCTCAGCAGAGCTGGGGATCGAACCTGGGACTTTGTGGTTGGAAGGTAGAGATCTTACCAACTGCACCAATCACACCACCTTATGAAGAAAGTCACACAAATGATCTATAATCTCGGCAGAGCTGGGGATCGAACCTGGGACCTTGTAGTTGGAATGTAGAGATCTTACCAATTGCACCAACCACACCAGTTTATGAAGAAAGTTAAACAAATGATTACTACAAATGATTACAACTAGTTGCGTTCGAGCGAAGCGAAAACGCATACTAATCATGTCAATTTAGAGCCTATATATAGAAACAGAAAAGGCTCGATGCCATCGTTTTTCAGGATCTTTTGGAAAGAAGCCTCGCCTTCATGCTATTGTCGGGCTAAAGGGCGATATCGTAAAAGGCAAAAACAGTAGTAATTTCGAGAACTCCAACCAGCTAGAACGCAAACTCGGCGCTTTTTTTATTCGGATACTTTATTCAATCAGTTCTTAACAAAATACAAGAGCCTCGAACGCACTTGCCTAATCTTTGATTATTACTAGTGTTGTGTTGACAACGTTGTAATTCCAGTCACAAGAGCATACGCATGTTACCCTGGCCGGCCTGGGTACCAGAGGTAAACTCGCTCCTAAAATAAAAGGAAAAAAAATGAAACAAGAGCGTGAGGCCTGAAGTGAGCAAAGCAGTGCGCATTCTCGTCCCCAGAGCCCAACGTTTTTCTTAGCCGGCGGAGCCTTCGCACGATAAAACATAGGGCTCTGGGGAC
>JANCMA020014481.1:0-17354 GCA_024336925.2 Zoanthus solanderi
CCTACGGTTTAACGTCCTTATCCGAGAAGACGCGAAAGTCTAACCATATGCAGATGTTAGAGCAAAGGCAGCACCTTCTCAATAATTTTGAGACCCTGAGTGTTAGTCCTGTCGGGAATCGAATCCGAGCCTCCCGCACGATAGACTGGCGCCTTACCAACTAGGCTAACCAGACGGCGGTATTTATATATTGTTTTAAGCGGTATTATATTTTGTTTTAAGCTTGTACAATTAATTAAATCCTGCATCCTGCTCTGAGTGTATTAATTAGAAAAAAACAAGAAAAAAAATATGTCAACTAACTCAGTTGTAGCTTCATTGGTCATTTGTTTGGAGCGCTGCACCGTTATCACGTTAGTCACGGGTTCGGATCACAATCGCGTGCGTAACGCCGACGACAGTCATAGCGTAACAGCTATTCTTAGTAAATAGTCAAACCACAGTAGTCAAATATTGTCATTACTGTCCACAGTGATCACTATGTAATTCGAAAAAATCCATTTTTTATGTATATTCGTAATTGGCTGAGAGTTATTGAAATTACACTCGTTTTTTTCCAAAACTTCTAACTTTTGGAACGAGGCTTAATGATCTTGTATATTTTAAAGATTTCAGTCTTAAATTATTTTATTTAACCTTTTGGCGCTCGGTTGCACATAAGGCCTTGATACTTTCCGCCATCTTTACTAAATGTCCTTTTACATGCATAATTGACAGTCCTCGGTATACCGGTTTGTTTATTTTCGATTCGCACAAACCAGCCTGTAAAAAACAAAGTTTAGTTGCTAACACGATAACCCTTACAAACATGAGTCGTGAAAGATCAAACTTTGCTGTAGTGTCAAGAAAGATTTTCTTTGTTTTTTAGCTTCATTTATTGGCGAATGTGTTTTACAATATTTCTTTATAAGCATGCGTGCCGCAGTTTCTTTACCAGAACAGAAGTTTTGACCCATTTTGGAAAAGTATTATTTCACGTAAGATTGGCGTTTTTCCTTGCGGTTTTTGCATAGCACGAATCCATGATTTTAGGCTATTCATCGATACCAATTACGCGATTGTACGATTTGTATTTCATATAGTTTTAGGCCTTTTAAAGTTGGCTTCAGATTGTCTTATTGGAAAGTTTTGCAAAACAAACTACATCTGAACTGAATATGGCACCGATAACTTTAATGCTGTTCTTGTTATGTAATGGCAGTAACAATGACAATTTTTCATTTGTACCAAATATACATATCGAAAAAAAAATGGATCAGTTTTACAAAAAATCTACGGCTCAGCGATTTTGCCACTCTGGATTGGTTTGAGTTTTTCAAACTGGATTTTAGACTTAAATGTTCCAACTATTCGCCTGGCAAAACTCAGATCTTTTTTGTTTGTGTTTATTCTCTACCTAATGTGAAATGCTAATGCCAGTAATTCGCCAATATTCATAGTATAGTTTTGATTTTTCGGATTTATTTTTTTTTGAAGAGACCTTACAAAAAAAATTAAATTGAAATCGCAGAGTTGAAGTTGCCCGATTTCTCGTATGATAAATACTAAAATAGAGCTTATCCCATCAATACTTGTTTTTATTAGCTGTTTTTTATCTCTAGTTGTCATACTTGCTGTCTTTGTTGAATGAAACAAAACAACTGAAGGTCTTGCTAAGTTTTAGTGCTTTGCAAAACATAAAATTAACCGCATCATTGGAACAATTTTCATCGTCGAAAACGCCCTTTTTTAATTGACTGGTAAAAAAACGTTTGTTGATGCTACAAATTTTCAAAACTTTGATTAAATTTTTCCTTTCTGGAAATATACGTAAATTAACCGCAATTAATTATCTTTCGTCTTTTATGCCTACTCAGGATGGAAAGAATTTTGAAAAACATTTTTCCAGCAGTATGGTAAACGGACATTTGTAAACGAAAGCTTTGTTCACTAGAGTTGATTATCAACAAAATCAACGGGCGAATTACATTTTCGTTTGCTGCTGAATTGAAATTGTGTAAAGTTGTCAATAATCACAATAGACCCACCTGTTTGTTTCAATCAAACAAACTTCTGTTGTTTTCATATTCATAAACCAACTACACTTTCAAATTTTCCTATTAAGCTGTTCCTATTAAGCTATGCCTTCAACACAATCAACAGCATTTGATCTTCGAGCAAGCCAAAGATTGAAATCACACACTGGAGCCTTTCTGATTTGTCACAAAGACAGGGAAAAGTATTTTTTAATAGAAATCGTCGAAATAAACCCCACCCATGGGCGATTGTAATGCCATTTTAATACTGCAGCTGTCGGTTCGCCATTTAATTTTTACCGTGTTTTGAGCAGACAGTGTTTTGTCTGAAATTGTAGCTTTGAAGTGAATATATTAACGTACACATTTCATGAATAATAAATGCGTTTGAGTTGGATCAATCGTTTTATATAAGATATATATTATTCATGTATTTTACATTATTAGCCGGAACTTGACTGTTTAGAAGCTTCATAAAAGAAGAATTTTAGAGCCACGAAATAATCTCTAAGCGAAATCGGTTTTAAAAAAAAGAAAACGAGATAGATTGAAAGTTTTAATTTCACTTTAATTGAAAAAGTACAAGGGAAAAACTTTTTTAGAAGTAACTTGCGGACCCGAAAAACTACTCACAATTTGAGAAAGAATTTTTTTCAAAAGATAAATTCATAACAAACTAAGTATTAATAAATTAGTAGTAAACCAGTAGTCTTTTCTTTGTTTTTTGAAGTTTTCGGTGATTATTCCGACAGCTTCGTAACGCTGGGCCAGATGCTGTTTTTTTTTTTACGAAACTGTTATTGTTTTAGCTTCGATTAAAGTTAAGTTTTATGTGTTGACCCTTAATTTCCAAAATCCAAATGATTTGACACTGAATTCAGTGTTTGTGAAAAAATTTTAAACCTTAACGATAAAAGTATCTTTATTTGGTTGCAAACTTTATTGAAGTCTGCATAAAGTCTAACAATTCTAAGCGCCCTTTTAAACCAGAAAATAAATAGACATAAGAACTGCACCTTTTCCATAAGTTTTCTAACTCGAAACGTTGGGGTGTGTGACGTGGGCTGAAGATCTTAGTGTTGAAAACGGCCCACAGGTTTATAGACGGTTAAGCTGAATAATGACCACTGACCCACTGACCATTGCCAAAATGGATATTTTTTTAGATATGTGAAATGTTGATAGCAATAACAAGCGGTAAACAAGGGTAAATTTCAAGATTATCAAAAAGTGATCCCATTTTCTAAACATGCTTGCTAAATCAATCTGTCTCTCCCCGACAGTTTTCGCCACGTGGCCCAGTTAACCACACAAAAACATTTCTGTAAATTGGCCAAGCGCTCAGTAAAAACGGAAGTTAATATATTGCGTTTTAAAACGTCATCGAAAACGCAGAACAGTTTTTTCATTGAAAACGAAATTACTTTTGTCAAAACAAAAGAATTTTAACTCGAGGTTCGACCAGACAAAGTCGTAGTTGAAAGGTCTTTGTCTCGTACAAATGCATTGTTTCTGTTTCTTTTGGCTCATTCCCAAAGACGTGGTCATGCAAGTTATTTGGATTAAATACTAGTTCAGTTCCTGCTTAACGCCGAAATATCATATAAATTTTCCTTTCGTTTCTCTCTAAAGAAATAGCTTTTATCACGAAAATTAATTTGAATGCAATATATTTTTGCTACATTTACAATATTTTGACATATGACACTTTTAAATACCCGTGATGCAAAGGGAAAAGTTACGCGCCATTTTTTTGCTCATGCGCAATCTCTTTATCAAAGTCATTCATTCCTATTTTCAATCAACACCACGTGACACCCGCTGTGTTATTTTGTCATTTGATCCAATCACGTGCTAGGAAAGTCGAGCCTATTGTTTGCTCGACCAATCAGCTGTCGGAAAAATACGGCCATGTTGTTGTCCAAATGCAAATGCTAGAGTATTTTTGCGACCTCGTGGAAATAACAAGAAAAAAAATCTTTTCTGTGGTGTCCCACCCACTAGCGAGTCTTTTCTGGAGTTATCAAAGAAAATATTTCGGTATATTGAAAGCAGTAATTATTTTAAGATGCCAGAAGTCAGCGCGGAGTGTGAAGATCTCATTAAAGTCGAGGAGAATAAAAAATCTCGCTTTAGCCCAACAAAATTGTGGCCCGCTTCGCCTACTACTACTAGTGCTTCTCGTACGCTAGAATTGGAGGGAGTAATAGAAGTTCTTAGAGAGTATGAGACGATAGAAGGATCAGATATTAACTGCTGTATTTGTGGTAAGTGTTTTCATTCTTATTTTTTTATAACAGCAACTTTTGCGATCTAAACGTCTTTTGACAAACCGTTTCTCCATTCAATGTACGAACGAATTGTTTATATGCTGTGTTGTCTCGTAAGCCGGTAGATTTTTTATCAAAGTTTTGCTTAAATTTAGCTCATGAACAAGCAATACTATTCCTCAATGATTGTTTTATCGAATGTTTAATAAATTTAGTGCTATTGTCGCCAGTTCGTGTTAAGATGATTTTTTAAATATATTTTTGACATTTTCACAACATAATTATTTTACTGCGGCAAACAAACACGGGAAACGAAAGTATTGACCGAGGTTTGTACTTGAATGCTTATCAGAACCGTCTTCCGTTCATAGTTCCGTTGCAAGACGCTTTCAAAAGCTTCAACGGTTTTGCCAGCATTATTATTATTGTTTTTCAAAGCCAAAATAATTTTGTAGAAATAGATTTATTTTTTATTACTAATTTCGATATTATTTCCTTTTCGTCTTTTCTGTCGCAGCCTCGTGCTCTTTAATCTAGCGTCACCAAAAAACGTATTTTTATATATTTTTTTATTACTAGTGAAGGGACAATGTTAAAAAGTGAACAATGAGTTGTGTGTTTATTAAATCTCCTTTTCAAAGCCTTTTTTATTGCCGCATATATTTTTTGAAAATTTCTAAAAATATTTTTGAAAGATATGTTGACATGCTGTCGAGCCAAGTCTGGCATTTACAAACTTGTTTGCATATTACTGATGTCGCGTTTAAATTTTCTTTTTATTTCAGGAAAATGTTACAAAAGCAAAGTTTGTTTTACAAAACATCTATGGGAACATAGCGTCTACTGGGATACTTTTGAAGGTGTTAAAAATCAAGAGAGAGTTCTTTCTATCCAAGCAGCGATAATTCTTTCGCAACCTTACCTCGAATTTCTTTTAGTCACGTCGCCAAGTACTGAAAAAAAGAAGGAAGATATGAAGCAGTGTACCAACAGCCAGAGAAAAACAGCAACTCGAAAACGGAGGCGTGACTCGACAGTTGAACTATGATTCCTGAATATTAGACAAAATCGATTTAGTAATCTTGTGTAATGTAAGATAAATTTCTGGATCCCTGTTTATAGTACATTTATCGTATTGAATCGTTCAGCACGGACGACTTTATATTAAAACGTAGCAGATGTAAATGATTTTCCATCGTGGAAGAATGAGTACATATATATTATATATTTTATCTCCATGTACTATAGCAATATTTAGTGATATATTGTATAAAGTTATGTTGAGTAAATCCCAAAAAAAAACTTCCAAAGAACGGAGATAATAAACAAAATATCTCGTAACAAAGTGTATTGCGCTGGATATTCCCTCGGGCAGTGAAATGTATTATGTTGCAAGTACGTTGGCGTCCTTCGAATGAGTGGGACTTGACTGTTAAATTTTGAAATTTTGTCTGCAGCTAGCTTTCGTCGCATTCTTTCGAAGTAGAAAACTTGAAATGCACTGGGAAAACCAAACCGCGAAGATTTTGTAGGTAGGGTTTTGTTTTGACTTGCTTAGCGTTTCTGTTTATTATCATTCCCTGTGGGAATATATTTTCAATGATCTAAAAATGCGAAGAATTTTAGCCCAACAGCTTGCTTGTCAAAATAATGTCAAATACGTACGACCAACAAATCTTAGCTCTCAGTTTGCGGCAGTACAGATGTGAAAATATTAAAGATTGTTGCCTGGCTATTTTTTTAAATAGAGTCATTTTACAAACTTTTTTATCGTTCTTTAGAATCATGCATTGTGTATTCATATTTCACTGATGATTGTGTTTTAAAAAATTTGAGATGAGATGTTTGTAGTTATTCAAGTTATAAATTGTTTGAGTCTGTTGCTTCATCATTTTAAAGTTGTCAGTCCTTAATTTAAAGAAGACTTGGTTTAGTTGATCCGCCGTTTTGTTTTAACTCAGACAAGGTTCGTGTATGAATAAAACCACTGAAGCGATATCTGACATCCGTCTTTGTGTGCACGTCAGATTTTTGGCGCGAATTTAGTAACTTTTCCGCATTTAGTGCTCGAATGATTTTACTGCGGCTCGCAATTTAGTTGAATGCAAAGCGGTTTGTAGGTATTTTCTCAAAACTACATAGCCTATTGAATATATTCACTAAAACAGATTTAGAGTGGGAATAACTCCAGTTTGGTTCTGAAGAAGCTATCAGCTGACCATTTGTTTTGTTTTAATTAATTATAAAGCAAAAAAGGCCTCCATTTAGAAATCCGGAAACGAATTCATCGTATCTTGCTCGTCAAAACTTGTTACCTGAAGTCTCGTAGGGTAAATATTTCTTTCAAGACTTCTAACTCTTGTCTAGCTGGCAGAGAGTTGGTTTAAAACACTCGACATAAGTTTTTTTCTTCTCGTTTTGAGATACGTTCATATTTTGTTTGGTAAATCGTGTTTAAAAATACGTTTTACGAGACTTATCAATTGTTCAATGTTCAAATTATCCAAAATTTGCTGTCTTTCATTTCGTAGTTTTCGTATATGGAGAACTAACAATGAATAAAGTTGCATGGTACATGCAGATAATGGCATGTATAGCAAATATACAATTTGAGATATCTAAGTCGGAAATGTTCGTCACAACACTGGAATGACCCGAAAAAAGCAAATATTTTATCATCGGCGGCTTCCGGTTCCATACCATTTCAAAAGTTTTCGTAAGTAGGTGTTATTTACATTTTCACGGACAGATTTTGCCCCGGTAAATATGACGATTTTTCTATAAAGTTGATTTAAAACATTTTCTATGGATATTGTTTGGCTGTCAGTCAAAACCAAAAAGACTTGCAAACACGACTCGTAATCATAATCTTATTTTTGAAACTCAATACGGCGTTAAATTTAAGTACTTTTAGATGACTCTCATTGAAACTCAAACGGCCAGACAATGTCGCCCACAAAAGGTTTCCCTGTAGATTCTTTATTATAAATTTAAAAGCAAAACAAAACTATAAAAAAAAAACAGTAATAGCAAAAAAATATAGTTTTTTCAACATTTAAGATAAAACCGTACAACTTCCCCAAGCGATTTTTTTTCTTTTTTATTCCGAAGGAGAAAGTATGGAACTCCAAACTTTCAGAATGAAATTACCAAATTTTGTTGGATTATAAAGGTATTAAATTCAACTTTCTTGTTCTTTGAACGAACACAACAAGCTCGTGTATAGAAAATAACCTTACTGTATAATTTCTTATTGTGAATAAAACCCTTCAAGAAAGGCCGGACCTGGCTGAATGAAAGAAAATACTCAAGTCAAAAGGTGATGTGTTGTGAAACGAGACACTGGAGTTGATATTGCATTGTGTAAACATGTTGAGTCAAGTTTTAAAAGATTATAAAACACAACATTAATTAACTAAAGTTAAATACATTCTTTTCCGATCAAGGCGGCCAAGAAAATCAGAATGCTTTCAAAAGTGCTTCATGAGTGTTGTTTCGTTCTAATTGGGCCTTTCCTCTTCTTGCTCTCCACGACGGTTTTTCTAAGTTATAACTGTTAAGCCCTGTTCCAGTCAGTTCCGAAATCTAAGAGTAGTGACTGCTGGCCGGTTAATTGTGCCTTTCCACCTCCATCTAATTTCCACTGCTGTTCTTTCTGCCTATGTTTTGAGCACTATGTTGCATCTTTCTCTATTAACACTACCTTTTTCCATGTCTCTCACGGATGTCCCGTCTTCCTTTATCCTTTCCCCATGCCCTTGTAAGAGCGATTTTTAGTACAGTACCGAACCCACTTCTCAAATATATATGTCAAATTCACGTCCACCCTCAGATTTTTCATATTGAACATTTTTAGAAAAGTCGCTCAAAAACTAATTTCAACATTTTTCATTTATTTTAGGAGCGAGTTTGCCTCGGTACTGTCAGTGGTACCCAGGGTATTAAATTTTGCCCGCCCCATCGCCTTAACAGTGTAGATTTTCAGTTTCTTTGTTGATTTTTTGATATCGCCATTTGAAGATTACTTGCTTCTGCTGCTATGCACGCATTTTAAAACAATCGCAAAAGAGAGTTCCCTTCCCAAAAAAAAAAAACTTTTACTTTCACGAATGAAAACTCAAATCTTAAAAACTAAATCTCAAGAATCCAAATAAACAAAAGGCTATTCTTAACCTTTATACAAATTCTTCTGAATTTCTTTCAATTGAACTCGTTTTTTTGTAAGAACTTTTATTGGTGAGCAATCTCGAAAGTTTTTATAAAAACTGTTTTGAGTATTGAATTTAAACTTATCAATATTCCCATCTTTTAAAATACGTGAAACTGAAAGTTATGTTTGAATTAATTAACAATTAATAATTAAATTTTGAATGTGTATTAACCTTTATAGGGATATAAAATTACAAGCTTCTTGTGTTTGTTCAAGCTAAATAAACCTTTTACTCATTCCTGTAACTTTTCCAAACGATATGTATCTTTGCATTGTTTTGGGCTTGTCAGTATGTGGTATTGGAGTTACTAAAGTAAATGTATATAGTTTGTGGTTTCTGTAACATTGAATGGCGGCTGTAAAATTATTATCCTTGTTTAATTATTTCTTTTTGTGTCAAATAATCAATTCATTGAATAATGTACTGGAACTTTTCATTGTATCTAATGTTCTATTTTTAAATATTAAATATTGTTGTTGTGGTTGTTGCGTTCTGTTGTACTGGTATTGAATCGATTATGAATAATACACAACGTACGCTGTTTTTTTATGAGAACCAGTAAATTTTGCTGAGGCTCATTGTTTTTAATTTAGGGCTGCTTCAGCTTCAATTTGTTTTTAATTTTGTTCATATTTCTGTGTGCGGTTTGAAATGAGAAATCAAAACAAAAAGACAAGGCAATGAAAAATAATACTGATCATCTGTATTTTGAGATTCTCTGTACATTTACCCAAAATTACTGACCACTGTGCATTTTGTCTTCTCTCGCAGTCCTCGCCCACAGGCTGCAGAGATCAATTTTTTTGTTGCCCAGCAATTTTACAAGATTCAGTAAAGTTTCCGAGTAACTACAGAATACCCCGCAATTATTGTTCCTAATTTAACCGCTAATTTATATTTAAAGAACGACGAATGCGTAGGAATAAATTACCGACAGTTGCGGGTCATTCTGTAGTTAAACAAAGTTTCAACTAGAAACATTTTCACTTTTAATTTTTTCATTCTCAGCCTGAGCTTGTTCTTAAATTGTTTTAATATTTGGCCAATCTAAGCCTCAATGTTCTTATAAAAAAAAAACAAACGTGTAGTTAGGTTCCGTAAACGTCATTCCGATAGGATATCCGTTTCGGATCTGTTAATACTATACCTTAGCGATATTAAATCAATTCAATTTAAAAAACTTTTAACTGTGTCAAATTAACTCAGCAATCCGTTGATGAGCGGCCTAGCGAATTTAAAAGGAAGCAGCAAATTGCACAGGAAAGATACAAAACAAAAGAAAGAACAAAAGGCAAGAAGGTTGTAAAATGGTAATGACGTCATATCCGAATTAAAGTTGTAGCCTTTTGCAGATATTCGACAGTTGAATCCCAGTATTAGTACGAACACATGACTTCAAGCGCGCGCGCTTATTCAACCAAAAGTCGTCTTCTCGACAACGCTAGAAAAAGCGCGCGCGCCTTGAAATCTGGCACTCGATCGTCTATGATTTAAAGGTCTCTATTTACAAAAGAGGACAACGAATTTAGAATAAAGCGTATCGCAAATGATATTAGCTGTACTTCACGATACTCACAAAGTTCAATATAATTTTCTAAAACGTATTTTAACCTTCGCTAAACAAAAAAAAATATTTCCTCCGATTTGACAATGAAATCTGACACGCGCGCACGCAGGCAAGAAATGATATTAGCTGTACTTCACGATTCTCACAAAGTTCAATATAATTTTCTAAAACGTAGTTTAACCATCGCTAAACAAAAAAGGAACTTTCTCCGATTTGACAATGAAATCTGACACGCGTGCACACAGAAATGTACTTTTACGTGATTGTAGCTAATCAATTGACAGCCCGTAGCTAGGCAACGTAATTTTTAAAAAAACACTGAGGATAAAATCCAAAAAAAATTAAGAACACCGTAAGAAATAAGGAATATCTGTTTATTCCAAGCGATTGAAAATAAATCATGTAATCGATCTTTCCATTGAAATCGACCCTTCTTGTTTTTTAAATAAAATTGTTTGACAAATATACAACATATTACAACAGGTAATGTAAGAACATTTCGACATTCAAATCATCAAAAAATGAAGGTTGTTTTCAGCCTCATTTTAAAAAATCGTATTTGTTTTGTAAAAGCTCTTGCAATCTGTGCTTAAAACTGCATTTATTGCTACATTCCACGGCCACAGGCAAAAAACTTTCACCTTTATCTTCCACCATCGTGTATCGTAATTTACAACCAGTTATAAATACTTGTAACTTGTTTGTACAAAAACATTCGAAATTTAGAATTAAAGTTAATTTTACTGCCTGACGTACGGCGCGCGGGCATTCAACCTCATTCAACCCCAGGCTTATTTCACTACGTCAGTGAAATTAGCCTGGGTACGAGGTTGGCGAACTTATTCCAGGCGGCCCAGTCAAACAGTTCGGATATGATCTCCAGCGGTCGCTGTAGACTGAATTTACCGATCAGAATTCTTTTTTTTTTGACACATAGTTTCCAAAATAGCCGATAAAGACGGTAAAATAAAGTTATTTAAATCTATGTAAATTGTGGGTACTTTTTTTTTTCATTTTAATAGGTGGGTTTCGGGACGGGTTTTGTAGTGTATTCCTAATGCGGTCTCCCACTAGGAATACACTACAAAACCATCCTACTGAAGGAAAGAAATACCACAATTTACGCAAGCTATGCAAAATGCATTTGTTTTTTACCGTCTTTATCGTGTGTTTTGGAAATCATCTGTCAAAATGAAGAGAATTCTGGTCGGTAAGTTTAGTCTTGAGCGACCACTGGAAATCAAATCCGAATGAGATAGCCTTTAACTTTTTGACTGGGCCGCCTGTGGTACCATTAACGAAACGTCGAACATAGACGTACTGTTTACTGATATTTACCTCCGCCAAGGAGTTTTTGTTTTTGGTAGGGTTGTTTGTTTGTTTGTTTGTTTGTTTGTTGGTTGGTTGGTTTGTTTGTTTGTTTGTTTTTTAGCGACATAATTCAAAAACTTATGGACAGATTTTGAAGAAATTTTTAGGAAATGCCGAAAATGGGACGAGGAAGAACTGATTAAATTTTGGGAGGGCTCCGAATAGCGGTCTGGAATCAGTAAGTTTTTAAAGGATTCTTTAGCACTGCAAGATAGGACTATTCTCAACTGACGTACATATAATTCCATAATAAATAATCAGATTGATTCATACAGACAATAGATCGTTGGATTGTGTGAAAGAGTTTATCAGTTCTTCCTTGCGATATTGACAAACAAATTGATTTTAATATTGTTTCCATATTTTCATGTCTACACGTATCTTTATTTTCCACAACACCAAATTGTCACGTTCAGTCAAACAAGTTAAAAAATCAGAATTCTGACATGAATATGGCAGATTGATATATCATTCCACAATACACTATTAAATAATGCAAATTTTTGTTCTCCCCAGTCCTTTGTGGGGGCGAAAAAACTGCAAATAAGATAAAATGTGACAGAACAACATTTTTCCCCAAGAGAGGCCTGAAATTGGCAAAAATTTGTATAAAATAAATATAGGACTACATTGTTGCGTGGGAATCATAATACGCTTGGCGGAAGTCTGCGCTCTCGGAATGCTTTGCTAGAATATATGTTAATTGTTAGCTGACATATATGCATTAAAATTTATTTAAACAGTACTATATATGTGTGTAAACGATATAAATATTAATTATCAAATCGTTCTCTTTTTAAGTGGCATCTCAGTGTTTTAACTTTTAACTTGTCTCATTTTGATATGTTGAGGCAGCGATTTAATTATATTGGTGAGGCAGCAAACAAAAAGGCGCCAAGAAGTACAAACTGTATAGTGCCAGCAAAACCTGATAAGGTCAAAACAGCTGCAAACACTCAGCCTCACTTTATTGCGGACTTAAGGGAGAACTTCCGATATCAACGGAACCTTATTGCGCATGTTAAGTGCCGCCAAATAACCTTATTCCCAGGACAATTGGAGACGAAGTTGTGGCTGCGAATATTTGAATACTACGTGACTAGTACACGTGTTATATTTCCAGCCATATATCCCCAGATCTAGAAGATATTACGCAATCAATGGCGAATTCAGAAAATTCAATTAAATCGATAAATGTCCGCCGAGAGCTGACCATTTTTCGAAGTCCTAGGTATGAATCCCGAGATTTTGAAATTTAGGTCTACAGAACGGTGTTTTCCGGATTTTTGTGGAGATAATTGGTTCTTTATCCCTCTATAACAATATCTCATAATGAAAACGTTTGCTAGGAGCATTTTTACCACTTTACACAATCATTTGAATGTCATCGTCAAAGGAAACAGTTTTCACAGATAAACAGCTTCCCCATCTACGACAACACGTAGATTAAGCTTTATGCTGCTTTTAAAAAGTCGTGTGCTGATATGTATACGGTGTTAGGCAAATTAACACTTGACGAAGCATTTGAAATTAGGAATTCACTGCTTCTTTCAAAAGACGACACTTCAAATACTGTTAGCGATGTTTATCGATTTCTGAACAACTTAGTGTTTGGGCATCATTTCATTCGCATTTGTTTACGTCTTTCAACTTAGTAGTGACGTATTGTCATTCTCTCGCCCACGCTTTTTTATACACAAAAAAAGTGTTAACAAAATTAAGTTATAAATCTAAAACACTAAAATCACAGAGTAAAAAGTTAAACATTCACTCAATGTTGCTTACCCTACGTCTGTACCGATCAGCGGTACTAGCATTTTGTTTGGCGATTACTAAGCTCCAGCCCTTTTTTGTTCCTTTTTTCCGACTCTCGTCCTGAGTTGTTATTACTGTGTCTCACGGAATAAAAGCCGTTCAGCTCATAGAATCGTGTATTGGCTCTTGCCTTTCTCTCATTAACTGGCGCTATATGCTGTGGACCTGTGATGCCGGTACTACACATTGTTAACGAAAAGCTCATTGACTTCAATTTGTTCTTTTTACAATTGAATAACGAATGCTTGTTGGAATTGCGCCATATGGGCTGTCCTAAGAGCTACACGTTTGTTGGACTCATAAAGAGTGAGCTACATGGGCGTACAAGCTTTTTACGGATTTGTGTCACTGTATTTACTTAAGGTGAGGGCATCCAGGCGATTCTGATGCTGATTCGAGAGCTTTGTGGTAAGAATGCCATTGTGAAAGCATGTTTCTGTAAAGATTTAAATTTCTCTGACAAGTATATTGGTATTAATGTTCTTCAAACAGGTAGCAGTATTCAACTTGCAGGTATAAATTGCCTAAGGATTTTAAACTTAACGTTATAAACAGCCACAAGTTAAGAGAACATAAGGACTTCAAATCTCGAAAGGCCGCTACACACTAGCCGATTTTTCGTCGCGTTATCTATCGGGCCCAGTGCCCACCTTGCACGCGCCACTCGTCCTGACTTTGTTTTCCTTTAAACGCGGGAAGCTTGAAAACATGGCAAGAGTCACGAAGAAGAAGCTTTTATCTCTCTTCCTTCTCGTGATGTTACGGAGGAGAAAAAGGCGTAGGCGTGCAAAAACACGTAACAGGTCCGTCTGGGTAGAAAATTGGATTTTGAGAAGACTCGAAGGACGTGGAATTTATGACAATCTCGTTCAAGAACTTGCCAACGAAGACCCCAAACGATATCGTTTGTACTTCCGCATTTCCAGTGAATATCATAGAGACATGGCCTCGCTTGCCACGCTTCAACAAGAAGATCTTCTTTTTCTAAAGTCCATGTAGCACCATGTCCGGGAGCTTCGCGACAAAAACTCGGCTAGCGTGTAGCGGCCTTAAGTGAAGCTAATCTCCCTAGACTCCCCCTGGACAAGACACTAATCCATCGCAGGTTAGCTCCCAGCAGACGCTGGTACTCATTAACCTTCCCTTGAAGGATGGAAATTTGAATTAGCTTAGGATAGAAAGAAGGTCGCGCAAAGATTCAAATCTCAGCAGAGCCGGGGATTAAACTGGAGACCTTGCCAAATATGCCCGCCCAGCAATGCCGTATAATTGCTTAGTTGTGTTTTCGATTACGGAGACTAAGTTTGTATCGCGTTGTAAACAATGACGTCATGAAAAATAGTTGCGGTTATGATTACTGAGACTGAGTTTGTACCGCGATGTAAGAAATCAGTGTATCGTAGAGGTTAGCATGCCAGCTGGCTCTCAGAGCGAGTGAAGAGCGGGAAGAGAGAATCTTCTCTCTCCCTATTCTCCTCGCGGCTCAGAGAGCTGGCTGGCAGGCTACGTAGAGGTCAGGGGTTTGAATCCGTTAAAACATTGATGATTATGACTTTAGTTAGGTGTCAAGTTTTTTCTAGCTTGCCAAAGGCCTACTTATTGGGGACACCAGCCTTACCACTCAAAGATGGCATGACACACATACATACGCACACACACACACACAAACACAGAAGTCTCCGAAGTCCTACGGTTTAGCGTACTTAACCGAGAAGACGCGTAAGTCTTACGACCCTGGTTGTTGGTCCGGCCGGGAATCGAAGCCGAGCCTCCCGCACGATAGATTGACACCTTACAAGCTAGACTAACCAGACGGCGGTAGATCATTAAGAATTAAACTGTGTTTTTTCCAGTATTCTCTTTCGCAATCGCTTAAATTACGTCGTCAGCCAAGCGCTAACTTGAAACCATGCAGAAAATCATTATTCAAACAAAAAACCTTTATTGAACCACTGTAGGCAATATACTTTACAAATTTTGAAAACATAACGAAAAATATTGAAGGTATTATATATATAGTAACAGTTCTCACAATGGCAAAAAGAAGAAAAAAATGGTTTTTGTCAACGGTTACAAGAAATTTTTAATTAACTTTTGCCTCAACTAATTCATTGATTATCTAGTTGTGCAGATGATTAACAATCAACTTCCCCAGAACTTGCATGTCGTCTGTTCAGGTGATCCTAAAAATGTTTTGAAGAACTGGCCTAAATTGAAACTGTGGAAGAAAATGAAATTTTTGATAAAGAACTACCAACGTTTTAGTTTATCATCAATTTTTAAAATCGCCTTAGTGTGACAATTTTTATATAGTGCTTATTCTTACAGCTCTAAGCGCTTAACAAATGAATACAAAGTTTTAACAGTCGTAGCCTGTCGTTTATTATATATATATATATTCGTAGTCGTGGATTTAGTGATTAGAAATAACAATGCAAAAAAAACTGTTGTATCAATCGTAACGGTAATTGTTTTATTTTCCACTCACCAATTCACGTTCATTCCGCGATCTCATACACCGGGTTGTCGTACTGTCCATCTGCTTTCCATGTTTTGACGTCCTTTTGCTGCATCTCGGTTCCTGACGGTGGAGAGACTTCCTCTCCTTGCTAGAAAGACAACAAACAAGAAATAAGTTAATCCACTTGGGGACTGTTTATATGATACCAGAATAATTTTGATTTGACGCAAAAATTTGTTCCGTACAATCCCAGAAACCCCACTCACACACTTTTGTGTGAAATAAGTTAATCCACTTGGGGACTGTTTATATTATACTAGAATAAATTTGATTTGAGGCAAAATTTTGTTCCCAGAGACCCAACTCACACTTTTGTGACTATGGATCCAACAGAGGTTCGTCTTTTATATCTCAAAAAATCACAACTTCAGAATTTGTTTATCCCAAACAAAAAATTCCTATGTTGTTTTATAACGATTTATAGCTATTTTAAAATATAACAATTTCCTAAGAAACGTATGGGTTACGGAAAATTCTGCACAAGTGTCCGAAAGCCATACATTTCTTTGGAAATACTTGTATTTTAAAACAGCTATAAATCGCTAACTATTGATTCGTTTAACATCAAACTTTGGGATTTTGCCATTTACAGTGTGGTCTTTCTTTGTATATTAGTCATATTTCGTAATTATATGAATTAAGGGCTAGTACCCAGGCTCTCTTGGTATGAAATCCGGCAATGTTTTAAAACTCTAGAACGTATTTTCAGACATGCGTGCATATTATTACTTAACTTCCACTGCTATTATGATTGGTTAACACCTAATCTCGCCAACTTACCTTCACGTCAATGTAATAGCCATCATTTCCGTAAGTATGATTATCATAACTGTAGGATTTCACTGACTTTGTGGAAATTCCTGGATTTTCCAGAAGATCAGGGTTAATATCACTGCAATATGAAAAAGAAGCTTTTTTACCCTAACATTTTGTTATTAGTATGAGACAGTAAAGTATCCTGTTGAGGGGATATATAGTCTTATTTCAGGCAGTTGGTAGAGAAAAGTGAAGAATGATTCGGAAAGCGGAAAAATATTGAGGACAGATGTCAAACCGGGGTCCCTTGCAGTTAACGTACAGCTTGGTATCCATTAATTCCTGCGACCAAAACAAATTTAAAAATACCACGGCTTAAATTTATTACAATTCAAATTTCTCTAAAAACAGCTTTTCCTTTACTTAAACTTCTTCAAAAAATCAGGAAATATTCTTATTTACCGATCTTATGCCATACGCATGTAAAGTGTGAAACTCAAAATTTCCAAATATTTGCTGTGAAATGAGCAAAGATGTGGCGAAATTCGACAAAATTGAAGTGACTTTAAGCAATGAGGATGAGAACGCCAATGACGACTGCTCAGAAAAATCATATTTCAGGTTCTCCCTTTACTTGGGGATAGGTCAAAAATTAGAGGGGGGGAGGGAGGGCTGGTGCAAACATGGGGAGGGCCATGGTTTTTCATGCAAGCACAAAAGGGAGGGTCAAACATTTTGGTGTATCTCATTAAAGGGGGGCCATTATTTTTTATGCAAAGATGCTGGGGTCAAGGAGTCAATCTACAATTCCTCTGTAGTCACAGTCAT
>JANCMA020014577.1:0-17337 GCA_024336925.2 Zoanthus solanderi
CAAATGTCATATTTTGTATGTGTTATATAAGGAGAAGTTGGTTGTTGATAACTGACTGGCACTGAAAGGGTTAATATACTACTAACAAGTGGCTAAAAAGTACCCTTACTCGTGCCGGTTCTTGCAAATTATGAAAGGAATCAATGAACAATGATAAATAAATTTGCTGCTACAGAAATAATAATAATAATAATAATAATAATAATAATAATAAATTTATTATTCATATGGAGCAAAATAACATAAGAATATGATCTAATGCGCTTTACAAATTGATAAAACATATAAAACTATTGATAAAATATAATCATCCAAAAATATAATACAGGGTAAAATAAAAACTAAATTAAATTAATAGCTAATAATAACAGTCTAAAATAGATATATAATATAAATTAAGTATCATAATAATATGCTAGCGACTTCTTCCTACATAATATTACTAAACTAAAAGCTAATTTAAAAAAATCCTTTTTAAGTAATTTCTTATATTAATACTAATTGTTGTTGCGTCCCTAATATTTACGTGGAAGAGTGTTCCACAATGTGGGCGATGACACTTCAAATGCTGTCTCTATAATTTTTCTAATTTATACCAGTATGAGTTATGTCAAGCACTTTTACATCTTTACTAAAGTTTATTAAAATTTTGTTCACTTTTAGCAAAATACATCAAGTTTCAATTTGAACAATGCATGTGAAACAAAAATATCAAATATATACCATGAATATCAGTGGAAATTTTACATTAAAAGGCGACGGAGTCCAATTAATAAAAACATGCAATTGAAAGAGAACGTTATAGTTAGGTTGGATGGAGTTAAAGATGCACAAACCTCACCCCCCAGGTCCAAATTTTTAAGACTCACAAAAGGACCGTTATGATTGGGGTGGATGGGGTTGAAGATTTACAAACCTCAATCCCCTATGTCCAAATTATAAAGACCCACAAAAGGATCGTTATGTTTAGGGTGGATGGGGTAAACGATTCACAAACCTCACCTCCAGGTCCAAACTATAAAGACCCAAAAAAGGATTGCTATCTTTAGGTTGGGTGGGTTAACGATTCACAAACCTCACCCCACATCCCCCCAGTCCAAATTTTAAAGTCTAACAAAACGATTATTATGGTTAGGTTGGATGGGGTTGAGGATTCTCTAGCCTCACTTCCCCAGATCAAATTTCTAGACCTATGGTAGGGTTGCAAGGGGTGTGTTGCAATTACTCAGGTACTAAGGTGGAGTCACTTGGGTTGGGTTTTCTATATATTAAGAATATTCTCACCCCTCTCCATGGAAAAAAAAATCAATTCTGAACATCTGAACACGAGTCATTTTTTTCACCACTACCTTCGAAAAGTTTTAAGATTGATTAAACTTTACACCATCGTGAATGGAGAAAGAATATTAAAAAAACTGACGTTTCGGACTGTTGTCTATCTGTGGTCTTTGGATTGTGCTATTAACTCCCAAACTTCCCTGCCAAGGTCAAATAAAAGCAATGACTTACCGTAGGATCGCTAGGATCGTATGGATTTGACTGCGTTGTATCTGTACCCCCTCCGATACTAAATCCAAGTACTGGATTGGTTGGATCCTTATGTATTTCTACAGTTAGCTGATAAAAAATAACATAAAAAAAGATAAAGATTTTGTTTTTTAATTAAAATTCTATACACTTTTTTACAGATATCTATTTTTCTAATAGTAATACACCATTTGGCTGCTCTAACAGAATACAGTTTCTTGTCTAGCTGTTTGTCTATATTTGTTCACGGTGTAAGGGGTTTCTGTAGTCTGTCCATTTGTTATCATACATTTCTTGAGTATTCATTTTAGAAGCATGGGCTTTTTCAATTCCATTTACCGTTTGTACAATGTTTGAAAAAATTTTGCATGTTGGTAGAGTTCCGTTTAATCTACATGAATAAATGTAGTGTCTGGCAATTAGGAGTACATGGTGTAATAAGTTAGATATTAAAAAATTGAAACATTTCTAATTGTTTAAAACTTGATCTGTTCCAAGTTAGGTTTGTAACTGGCCAAGTCAATTGTTTTAGTTCTATCAAAACTCTTTTCTTAATCGGGTATCATCCCGTGGGCAATAAAATAAGTTAAATGAAAAGAAAAAGATTTGCAACATGCTGGCTGTAGTAACAAAAATGGCAAAGCCGCGAATTGAAACCGTGGGGTCTTGTGGTTGGAAGGCAGACATCAACACCACATTAACGCAATCGTTGTACAGGTCTCTGCATTTCCAATAAATCGTAAAAAGACAGATTTACAGTATTTTTGAAAAACAGGACAACATTTTTAATCTCACAAGGCATGTTGGACCAAACATTAAAGAAGTACTAGCTAATTGTAGGTTTTAGAAGTGTCAATCGCACGTACAATGGACGAATGTAAGAGTAGGAATTCCGGAAAAGTGATGAAAATTAAGACAAAAAGGTTGAAAATTGGCACTACAAAGAAAAACTTGAACTAACATAAAAATGCTTGTTGAGGGAGTGTTGTTTCCATTTCATGGCCTTTTTTGATTTGCAATTGAAGAACCAAGGGAGCAAAATATAGAATAGTGAAACAGTCCTCTGTGCAAAGATTGCGACAAATTTCATAATTCTGCAAATGCTTAAAATCATGAGAGCCCCTTTCCGATAACAAAGGTTCCCGAACACGTGTTGCAAAATGTTGAGAGGTTTCACCAACGTAATGACCACTATACAGCCCGCGCAAGAAGACCTGTAAACAACTCGTGAACAGAGTTAATCATAGAAGAAATTCTTCTCACTAAACGTACTCTTGAAGTTGAAAGAAGAAAGACAGATGTATTTATGCAGTTGGTGGAAGAGTTGATATAACAAGTACTCACTCTGCCGAAGCGAATTGCTGAACCAGAGACCGCACGACAGGATCAATACACAGGTCTAGAGGAGTTTTTCCACTGTGATTGTGATGTTGTAAATCAGCGCCATGCATCGCCAAGTAACAAGCAGTAGCACAGCCTTCATGTTCACCTTTTCCATCGGGAAGTTCTAATCCAAGAGCTTTAGCAAACTGCAACAAAATAGGCAACATTTGCTATATAAATCCATCTTGTTTTAGACATAAAAACGCTGTTAAAATATGTTGAAAGTTATAAAAAGCGAATAAAAGGTTATAAAAAATGTATCCGAACGTTTTCGGTTAAAACCATCATCAGGCCAAGAGATAAAAGTTATCACACCGACCTTTTATTTGCTTATAACTTTCAATTTTATTTTACAAGTTAAATCCTTGTACCAGCCTAGTGGCCCATGGAACCTTGTGTTAAGCAGATGAGAGTCTTTGACTCCCCCTGGCCGGGACACTCCCAGCAGACGCTGGTATTCATTTACCTACCCCGGAAGAATGGAAAGCTGAGTTAGCTTAGACGGAAAACTAGGTCACACAAGTATTCAAATCTTGGAAGAGTTGGTAATCGTACCCAACCCCTTGTTGTTGGAAGATAGCCGTTGCACTTTCTGTAAAGTACAATGGGATGAACCACATAGAAGAGAATTATGGCGATCTAGCCTGGAAGATATATAAGGCAATCTGTCCTACCTGTCCCACTGAGCTCACTGACTGAGCCATAACAGCAATATGAAGTGCTGTATCTCCATCTTCATCCTCCGCATTAATCTCAGTGCCATGTTCAACCAGTAATTCGATCAGTGTTGTATGGATTCGATCTGTGGCTAACATCAGGGCTGTTTGACCTTTATTTGTTTTGATATTAACATTGCAGTGACCCTTTGTAACGAAGTAAAAAGTATCGATTAGCGTTATTTTAACGAAAATAAGAATTAGAAAGTCAGTCTGTAATTTTGGCCAATAGCTGAAGCTGTGTCAAGTGAGTATTAGCAACGAAGCTAGCAAAAGATCTTTGAATCTATAAACGCAACCAAATGCAAGTAATTGCAAAGGAAATTTAAAAAAAACAGAACCCAAAGGGAACGTGCGGAATGCGTTGTGTAGCTAATAATTAATTTGCTCCCTATTACTTTTTCATTTGATGGTGCATGTTGTCTGTGGCGTTGCCAAGTTGGTCCAATAATAATCTCGTTTTTATATCAAAACCCTGATGCTCCTATTGGAACATAATCGGATCATTCACGAGCTGCTTCCAGCCCCTCCTGTTCCGGAAAACAAGTTTCAACTTTTCCCAAGGGAACTCCTATCTCTCTATCATTGGATGGTGCATTTTGTCTGTGGCGTCGCCAAGTTAGGTCCAATAGCAATTTCGTTTTTATATCAACCCTTTGTGCTCCTATAGGAGCATATGCGTCATCCACAAGCTGCTTCAAGCTTCTCCTGTTCTAGAAAACAACTTCCAGCTTTCCTCAAGAGAACTCCAGCTGAGACGCTTCTGCCTTGAGCTCCTACACTTCCCTTGTGGGTTCCATCTGAGGGCTGTCGTTGACTGCTAATTTTCTTTTTCAGGGCGTGGCCCAGCCAGCCATCACAAAGTATGCACAAATGTATGTTAATCAACAGATTAGTGATAACAATATATAATTTGTTTCTTTGTGACAAAGTATTACTGAAATTGGAACATAAAAGGATTATTGAGATCTCTCTTTCGCTTAAACGTCATTCTTTACACCGCGGTACAAACTCAGTCTCAATAATTATAACCGCGACCATCAGTCACAACGACACAGTTTATACCGCGGTACAGACTCAGTCTCAATAATCATAACTACGATGATCATTCATAGCGTCATTGTTTACACCGCAGTACAAACTCAGTCTCAATAAGCATAAACGTGACGATCATTCATAAGTTCCTAGAACATAAACCTGCACTTGGAACCCAAAAAGTGTGTGAATGACTTAAAGCTAACAAGTTACCTTAAATGTTAATGGCTACGTATATTCTTATCAAAAATGATTAAGCTACAATTATATGGTGAGCAAATCACTCAAGAGTGCCAAGTCAAGTATCTGGGACTTATTATCGATTCTACCCCAAACTGAAAACATCTTAGTTTGGAGCATCGCTCTGTTGCGCGACCCCCACCATCAAAATTTTTCTTTTTTGTGATCTTGTATTAGATATATGTAACTTATTTTATGATGGTGAAAGTGATTAAACAAACAAATAAATAAATAAATAAATGAATGAATGAATCGAATGAATAAATAAATAAATAAATATAGATAGTCACGATCGAACTACGAGCATCCTGTACTAGAGAACTTTGGGATATGGTACATAAACGTTCACAGGATAAAGTCAAGAACCTTAATTCAACACAAACTGCAACTAACTAGAGAGAAACTCTGTGAGGAACTTGTACATACATGTGCAACTGCCGTTTGGAATTATTTACATCAGTAAATCGAAACTTGAAAATACACTGTAAAAGCGTAAATTTGAGAAGACCATTCCAATCATTAATTAAGATCTTCCAGGTTAAAGTTATAAATATAATATCTTCAGTCTATCTTTTAGTTTTAAACAAAAAGCTGATCGAGAATCAAAACTTGCAACTGGTCTCGTAAATCTTAAAAAAAATCTTTAGCAACAAATTATATTTTTTTTGTTGTGGTCCTTATCGGTATTTCCTACTTTTTCATAATAAATTATATTGTATAGGTGTTAGATGATAAAATCGAGCACACTTCACTTATTGCGTTCGATGAAGGAGAACGCACACTGATCGTGTAGTGGCTCGCGGGCTCAGGTATGATGCTATCTGCTTAAAAATGCTTCGATTTCATAAGCGACCGAGAGCGCATGGCAGCAAACATGTGCTTTAACATTTTTGCAATTTGACGTTGCAAGTAAATGAAGCTGCAAAAAAGTTTTAATTACTTCAAAACAACATTTAATAGTGGAAATATTCTGCACAACAGAAAATTATGCAGCGATACAATTTCTAGAAAGGGATACTCGCTAATAATTTTGATCAACTTTCCGGTTCCAAAGCTGTTATGCTTTCATTAACTGAGTGGTAGATGTAAAGAAAAGGAGAGAATAATTTCTTTATGGTAGGAAGCCTATTTACTGAGGGAAAAAAAAACGATCAAGTGGACATTGCTTATTTTATATAAAGCTGTTAATGCCGTATGACGGACGATCATATCACTCCATGTGTTGGTTTTTATTCCAGCATTGACCATTATTCTTGTAGGCACTTTGTGATAACTTATCTTAAAGAAACCATACGCACAAACAAAGGCTTTTAAAATAGTTTTTTTCATAGCCATAAAGTTATTGACTCATGGAATACTCTGCCAAGGGCAATTCGTATCAGTTACTACATAGTAACATTTTAAAGCCGGATTTAAACTGTTTTAACAAATTAGGTATCTAAATATTATAAATAGAATATTGCGTCGATGTTTCAACAGAAAAAGTTTCATAAATTGATAAGTTGTACATCGGTAGTGAGAAGAATTTTGGAACCGACTTTTCGGACTGTAGCCTTCGTCGGAGTGGTATTCATTCCCGCCAGACATTGGCCGGCTGCCGGCCATTTAGACACTGTCAGGCAATTTAAACTGTAGCACCTTAAAAATTTATTACCTTTTGCAACATCTATAAAAGTTATTGCAAGTTCCCTCAGGGCTATTTATGGCACAATAACATTGAGTCTATATCGACGACTTGAATTATTAAAATTATTATTAAATTAAAGTATTTTGGAGTGGATTTTGTTGCCACTACCGCTTAACTTGCAAAATGTTACGTTACTTGCTATACATCATTGCTCTCAGACGAAGGACAAACTCGGCTTCTTGTGCCACTTACCGTGAGGTTTAAACGTTATAGCCATTGAACAGAAATTGTAGATTGCTCGGGCAAGCAAGCTAAAGCTCAGTGATGAAGCACTGATTCATTGTAGCCATTACGTGCGATTTTTCAATTACTAGTTCTTTAAGCTATGTTAGAAAAAGAACTTGATAAATCACGTTCAAAAGACAACATTTAGGCAATGAAAAAGACGAAAGCCTGAATTAATCAATAATTGCATGACTGGTGAAGTACAAGACTAACTGTAAGTGCGTACAAAGTTCTTTTAGTGGTTTGGAAGCATATGATATATTCGTTTTCTATATCAACGACTCAAATCTCTCTTTACCTCGTTTTTGATTTACTCAAACTGTGTGTTTGCTCAAAGTGTCGCTGGTCTTTACCGAGCTTCTAAGGCGCTGGGACGACTAGTAGTTTTAAAAGTAGCTTTTCACCCGGCGGCGTTTTTTGTTTTTGTTCTTTAGACTGAAAGTCCAGAAAAAGTGAAAAGTTATTATGTTCATCGAACTTGCATGGTGTTGAATACAGGTGGTTTGTGCTTTTTACCGTTTTTATACATGCATAAAGATACGAGCCTTTTTTATAAGAACTAACCAGCAACTTTCGGCTGAGGCTGTTCTTAACTTTTTGGCGATTTCAGCCTAAAATTGTTCTTAAATTGTTCTTATTTCCCGATATTTCCAAACAGCACTAAATTTGCCATAATAGAGTAGTTTTACCTTTATGATATTGTTGCAAAACTGAACAGATTCCAAACAAAACGTATTATCATACAGTATCGTACATTATGAAACACAATAGAAGCATTCGAGTTTTTGTTACCATTTTCTGCTGCTTTTAAAAAATGAAAAAAGCGGTTAGAAATGTCATTATGAAATTACATATACATCTCAATCTGTATGCAAAAATTAAATAAAACTCTTAAATTTGTCTGATGAAAATTGCAGCCTGGTGATTGTTCTTCGCTTGTTCTCAATTTTTGGGCAAATCTCAGCCTCAGTGTTCTTTTAAAGTGTTCTTATAAAAAATGCGTGTATAGATGCTAGTTTGACTGATAAAACAAAGCGACATTTCCGCACTGTTTTATTAAAATAAAAGACATTCTTTACCAATAAATGAATCTTGTAAACAAAAATAAACGAATGAAAGTTAAGCATCGAAATTGACAATAGTGCATGCAGTACTCAAAATTAAATATAGTTACAGCTACAATCTAATTAGTACATATTCGGCCACTCAAGCTTTCCCAGATATTAAACAATTATTAACTCTTGGCTTTTATAATCAAGCTGGGTACAGTTTTTTTTTGTTGTAAATCGAACTTGTGTTATTCAGAATGAGTGATAAGAAATGATTATTTTTCTCAGTCACGTCTAAATGTCTCGCTTGTGGTTGAAGACCTTCTATTGTAAGAAATTCCAGTGGTCATAGTGTTGCTATCGTCATTTCTCTGTAAAACAAAACAACTTAGAGTTTTTCGAGTGAAATTAGATTTCTTATTGGGAGAATATGCCAAGGAGTTTCGACTTGACGCAAGGCTTTGCTCCGAACGATAACGCTTAAGCAGGGATGGTCGAGGAGATGTTGGCAAACTCGATTCATATTTTCTCGCTTTCAAACAGCTGCAAGCTTGTTTGAAACCTTGCCGAAAGTTTTTGTTAAGCAACGCGTACAAAAACGGATTAACAGCACTGTTGGAGTGACCTAGAAACAAGGCTAAAAAGTAGAAAGTGCGGTTAAATGCAATACACGGATACTTATCGCGTGAAAAAAATATTAGAAACTGAAATAGCCAAAGCGGCAGCCAACACAGTGCAAATATAACAATAATAGTCATCAACATTTTAACAATTTTCTTTCTTCCAGCTTGGATTTTTACATCGCTTCTACTTGATTTTTCTCCCGGTAGCTTACGTTGCCAGAGCTTAAGACATATGATGAAATAAAGGACTCCCATGGTGATAAGTGGGACGACATACATTGTCACAAACAAAACAACTGTGAAGTCCCGAGGGGCTTTCTCCTTCTCGAATACTGGCGACCATTCTTCTATACAAACATCATAATCCCCTTGAATTGCCGTCTTGACTCTCTGGGCATATATCAGTGGTGCCATCATGACAATGGAAACCGTCCATATTACTGCAACAATGATCTTTGCCTTTGTAAAGCTGAGGCGACGTCGCAACGGAAAAACAATGGCAAGATATCGGTCGCCGGAGATGGCTAAGAGAGTAAACACAGAACTTGCTATGGTGACACTTTGAAAAAACACGATTAACTTGCATAAAACTGTCCCGAAAATCCATTTATTCCCAAGGAAAAGCTGTGTTATCATGTTCGGTTCACACAGCGCTGCAACCAAAATATCGCTCACAGCAAGGTTGCAGATGAAAAAGTTTATGACAGTTCGCAAGCGAATGCTTTGCCACACTATATATACAACAAAAGCATTTCCAATCAAAGAACAAACTATTATAATAACGTAAGCGACGGTTTTTGCAATCTGGGACGATAGCGTCTCTGGAATGAGAAGACAAACTGGCAAGGTTTTGTTGGTAAAATTTGCCGCATCATCCAAAACATACATTATGGATGCGTTTGGCTTTCGTTCGGCACCCCAGTGTGAGTTGGAGGTTTTGTAGCCACTTCCTTAGTACAATATCAACTTACTTGGGATGTAATTAGCTAATAACAAATATACAAGCACAAAAATTAAACATTTTCAATATATGTGTTTACACATGAAGAAATTAATGTTCACACAAAAAGCTTCTTTTTTTCTTTTATAAGCAGACAAAGAAAATCAACAAACTTCCTTTCTGAGTGGGAAAAAGATATGAATAAAAATAGATTTTTTTCGCATTCAATGATATTTAATTATTTCCAATAGTTTAGTGTCAGTGGTTTTTCAGAATGCAAGGAAAAAGTAAAAATTGGCAAGTTTTGTTAGAAACAAAAAAATTGAAGTTGATAAAATAGAATTGTACACGCACGGAATCAATTCATTTGTCTCGGCTCATTTCAAATTCAACGAATTGATTACTGCTCTCCGAGGTGATAAAATTCTTTTATCAAGGGAACGGATTTGCACCTGAGAAAGTGCCAATCACAAAACCCAATTTGGAAACTGAAAGTGTGCATTGAGTATGCAAGTCGACTGTGTCGATCGTTCAAAAACAAAATGAAGCCCTCCGCAAAAACGGTTTCACTTCAATCTCCAATACGTAAAAATTCACTTTTTCAAACAGCGTTAAAAACTGTGACAAGTATCTTTCGAGATAATAAAAGTGCGGATATCTCAATGTTTTGATTTTATTTCGTTCTTCAAAAACATTTATGTACCAATTACGAATTACTTTTTTAAAATACCAGGTTTTAGCAGGATAGTGTTAGAGAATAAATAATTAATTACAACTGCGTCTACAGACAACAGCTACGAGGCTCATAACTCGGTTCATATAACCAAAAAGTGCTCATGCCATATCTTTGCCAACATCTTTGAAAAGTATTTAAAACATAGACTCGCTTTTAAAAGCTATAACCACAAAAATCCACTATTATTTAGCCCGCCAAATAGACTCCCTCTGGTTACAAAAACGATAAAAAAAAAAACAGAAAGTATGTTTTTTCAAGGTGTAGTCGGTTGTTTTCTTAAAATCAATAACTCAGAGTTGCGTTATACAATGACTAACATACTGTAGACTATTCTAGTAAGTTTGCAAAGCTTTTCTCTAAGAAGACATAAAAACACACTAATACATTTATTGATATTATTTTAGTTTTAAAATCCCTAGTACAATTCAACTTGAATCAAACAAGATTATCTTTACAAACAAAAACTCTTCCCAATTAAATACATGTCAACTCGTTAAAATTTGCATATTCTATAGATACTAAGTATTCTGGACAAATATCTTCTGATTTTTCTGTTGAAAAAACATTGTGATAAAAACATAATTTTCAAACATGAAATATACATTGTTTGTCGAAATCTCTTAAATTCCAATTTGCTTCTAGGCGTTCTCGCTTAGTTTGTATTGTTTTAGTTCAACTTAAGCAGCGCTGTATTTGAAAAACCCATAAACTTAGCTAGAGAAAGAATTTTTAACTTCAATTAGAAACCATGTTTGTTTTGAAATCAAATAGATTCAACACACACACATTTAAAAAGTTTCTCCACCGAAATATGACAAAAATAACTTCTATTTTTTCCACGAGGTCCTTTCAGGTATATTTATCTGCCTTAGCTATTACTTTTGAGGTGTCAGTCGGCCCAATCCAGAGTTTACCATTTATGTAGTTAATTTTAACTTTGTTTTCAAACATGGAATAAAAAACAGAGAGAGCAGGAGCGGGTTGCTGGAGCCGACACAGACTGGTTTTAAAACATTCACTATCACCCTCTCATATTAACTTATTACCCATAATACTTTGCCTCCATGAACTTGGGCCCAGACCCTATTGGAACCATGCCGCATAATAATGATTTCCATCAATTTTTCTCAGTATCCCCTTAATAATAAGCCCCCCTCTTTAATAAGTACTATAACAAGTCGCCCACTCTAAAAAGATATAATTAATCGTCTCTCGAAATTCAGCTTTGTTAAGTTCCCCCCCCCCCCTCTCTCGCGATTCCCTTCTTTTCAAGAAGTCCCCCTCTCTTATTAGCCTCCTTTCTAAAAACCCCTCTCTAATGAAACGTTGTATAACTGTATGCATAAAATCAACCTATAATTTTTGTGGCTACTGCGTCGATAGACGGTAGCCACTATGTCACCATCCAGGTAAGTAGGTCTGTAACACCATAACAGGAAGCCTAGGCAAGTCACCAAATACCACAGGAAGAGCGCAAAATTTAGAAACACTGTTCGGAATAACACTGTCTTGGATAGAACGCACAAATAAAACGATCTACACTAGATTAACCACAGGCTTCCCAAACTTAAAATTCTACTTTTTTTGCTCCCGATCAATTCAAATGGACCAATCAGAGAGAAGAGTAAACGCGTTCCTTTCCTCGAGTAACGGTCACAGGCAACCCAAGCTCTTATTGTGAATATGATGAATACGTCATGTAGACTGCACTGTTACTTTCTAGTTTATATAATAAAGACTTAGTATGGACGGTTTAATAATCGTGTGGAAATTACACTAATTCATTGATTTAAAGGTTTTTATCCATTTCTTTTGATGCTTCGAGTTGCATTTTGCCAGCAAATGTCAATTAATTTCACAGCACATAAAACTTTTTAGCTGTCAACACGATCAACGAATGTCGAAATAATTCAAATGAAATTCGGCTTTTCGCCTTTCCATTGATGCGTGTTGTCCATCGACCTACAACTGATGCAAACTGTCATTCTTCAACCTCTCTTCTGATTAGTTCATTTTTCAACCTCTCTTATGATTGGTTCATTCAAACCTCCCACTCTTGGCGGGGATTGTTGTCCCGCACTCGTGATTTGAATGAACCAATCAGAAGAGAGGTTGAAAAATGACAGTTTGCATCGGTTGTAGGTCGATCGACAACACGCATCAATGGAAAGGCGAAAAGCCGAATTTCATTTGAATTATTTCGACATTCGTTGATCTTGTTGACAAAAAGTTTTATGTGCTGTGAAATTAATTGAAATTTGCATAGATGGCGATTTTATTGGGATTTAGGCCGCTGACTTCTGGCAGGGAAGCATTTTATTGAGTGACATGTGGCTGGAAACATGTCGAATCTCCACTCTTCCTTCCTTTATAGAGGGTGAGACTTTGCTGGCAAAATGCAACTCTACGCATCAAAAGAAATGGATAACAACTTTGAGAATCAATAAATAAAAGGTAAGAATGAGGTATGAGAACTTTATTACTTTTATATCAATGAATTAGTGTAATTTCCACACGATTATTAAATCGTCCATACTAAGTCTTCATCATATAAACTACAGAGTAACAGCGCAGTCTACATGACGTATTCATCATATTCACAATAAGAGCTTGGGTTGACCGTGGTAACGGTCCGTTGCCGCAGTGCATAGTACAAGACTTCTAGGAAATTAAAGCCGAACAGCTGAACTTTATTCAAAATTTCTTCGCTTTCTAAAATCTTTCGGCCGCCAAAACAAATTAATATGGAGCAATATTTATTGGGCTTTTAGGAACTGATGTTGTTTTTGGGATTTGGAAAATTTCTTTGCGAGGAGAGAAGCGGTTTGTGGAGTCACATCTGATCTAGAAGCGATCGAGTGTGCAGCCTTTAATATTTTAATGAAGGGAGCAACATTTTTTCGAATATATCCGCTCAGCGACCTCAAAATAACAAAAAAAAACCGGTATGAAACACAAATAAACAACACGTTAGTTAGTTAGATAAAATTTATTCAAACTAGGTAGTAATTTACACGTTTTTAGAGGGGCAACAAATTTTCCATACATTCTCTTACACGGAAACTGTTACTTATGTAGTATCTAACACTAAGTACAACAGTCGTTTGTACCAAAACTTTAGAAACAAGTTGTAGACGCATAAAAAAGTAGAATTTTAAGTTTGCGAAGCCTGTGGAATAACACCGTTTTTTAACTAGAGATTAACTATAAATTTCTCTCAGGAAGTCTTGCAGTACTTAGCCACAAGCGCTCACAAAGCGCCTTTATTTAGCTAGTCAACAAACACAAGAATTTATTTCAAATCTATCATTTTTGCATGACCTATTTACCAATAAAAACTTTAATTTCAATAGAAAATAATCTTAATATTATTCATTGTCTTTACAATTCTTGATCACAAGACCACTGAATCAGTGTAACTCGTGTGAGAAGGAACTTCCGTTATTAGCATTTTTTCACGAAATTCATTTTCATGCAAAACTGACCAAGATATTTTCCTGAAGTTTTCCAAGAGTACTATCTCAGAAATAATCGATGTGAACACGTGGTACAAGCATGCAGTTGAACACATGTCCCCCTGCTTCTGAACAAATATTTAAAAAATGTTATCGTGCTTTTGATAAACCAAAATACAGATTAAGCTCTATGAAACCCATATATTTGACCGTTTTCAAATTTGCGATTGCCGCTGACTACAGTGATAAAGGACTCAATTTGTATTGTCGTAGCCTCGATATGAAGTTAAGTATTCCTAAATGCCAAAATAGTTTTACACTATTACAATTGTGTGTATTGCTGGAGGTGTGACTTCTCGCTCTCTCACTAGTATTCTTGAATAACTAACAACAAAACGAGGCTAAGACTGTATAAAATGAATCTGCAGTCATTTAAATCAGCAGCTTCTAGGAATTCGAAACTGGTCTATACACCCATTAACTAATGTAAATTTTTGTTCTCCCCAGTCCTCTGTGGGGGCAAAAATCAGCAAATCAAGTGAATTAATAAGACAAAATGTTTGCGAGCAACACTATTTTGCCCCCAAAGAGGCCTGAAACTGGCAAAAATATGTATTAGTAAAATAGCGTATTAAACGCACAGCCGAAAACAACAAAAGTCCTCGGGTATTCGATGGTTTCACTTTTTAGGACTTTTCCAGGAACTGCAAATAAAATTTAGAAACTTTCTGCGAAAAAAGCATGTAATTTGGACTCCGGGAAGAAAAGTAGGGAAAGCACAAAGTTATCGTTTCGATAGTTAGCCTTTCGTTAGATCAATCCTAAGAAATGAAAGGAAACCAGGACTTTCAAGAACTTTCAGAAAGTGTACGAGCCCAGTATGAAAGTTATGTATGTAGTTTTACATGTGGGCGTTTTTTTTTTTTGAAAATTACTTCTGTTATATTTACAAAAATATAATGAATAAATGTTTACTAAAGCGATACAGATACAAAACTCAGTTTCACATTTCTTTTACTTGCTAAGCTTTGTCCACAGTTTTCTAAAACTAATCTTGGATCTTTAGTATACCCTTCCTTTCCACATCTTCCATCTCTTTAAGTACATATGCTGTGTTGTATCGGAGTTCGTGAAATTTCGATGTAGCAACCTGTCAATAATCATAGAAAACGTTTTAATTCTGAATAACTCCCCTACCATTGTCAACAACAACAACAACAACAACAACAATTTTATTCCAGTACCAATTTTACAATATATAATTTATAAATTTAAAGGGAAAAAAATATACAGAAATTTTGGTACTTAGCTAACCGTAATAGCCAGAGGCTAGACTAGACAGTCAGCTAAAAATTTTCAATTTGGCTTTTGTTAATTCAGGAAAGGGAAGACAGAGAAATAAAAAATTAATAAATAAATATTAAATTAATAAATAGATACTAGCAATTTACTAATTAATCATTTGTAGACAAATACATACAAAAGAAGGTAATTATAACAGTTACAGAGTAATGGCAGTAAGGCAAACATTATAGACAACCTTAAAAATGTGATAAACAAAATGAAGATTTGAATTATTGTTAAACTGCAGTAGATCAGGCGATCTGTTTGTAAGAATCCAGCAAACAATTTTTCAGTTCCTTTTTGAACATAGATTTACTAAGTGTTTTCATTTTTTCATCAATTGAATTCCTTACTTTTGGACCATAGATACACAGCATACACCGCAGAAATTGCGAACAGAAACTGGAATTTTCTCAAGTCAAAAGAAAGACTAGCTGTGATTTTCACCGAACGGCCACTTATATCATACAGACGGCCAATGAACTTAAGAAACAAGCTCGTACATACAAAATTTCGAAATCAAAACAAACCTGAACCTGAGAACTTAGGATGTAAAGCATGTAAAAACCAAGATGCAGTTGATGCAATCGTATAAAACAACAAACCATTTTCAAGACGCTGACAACTGGCATACGTATAAAATATTACACAACCTAAACTGCCAGTCATCTTGGGTAAAAATGTACCTGGGTGAATGTAACGTCTGTAAACTAAAGTATGTTGGGAAAAGTGAAACATGCCTTAACGTTCGATTGAACAACCACAGCAGTCATAGACGGATGAAAGTTAATAGTTGTGAACTGACAGAACATTTCTTGTGCAAACCTACCACCCATAACTTCGGGACAGACTTAACAATCATCGTATCTGAACAGATGAGAAAAGCAGCAATAGCAGTAGAATACAAAAAAGAACTCCTTCGAATTAGGGAAGCATTTTGGCAAAAAAAAAACTTAATACTTTACAGCCAACAGAATTAAATAAGAGAATTGGTTAGACCTTTATATCTACGTGCATACATTGTTTTAAACACATTTTAATAAAGGGCATTCAAACTCTAATACAACAATAGACACATCACAACGAATATTACAAATTATTACAATAGAAAAATAGAGAATGTAATTATTTGTTATCCCCTGAAGAAGGTACAGCCGCAACCGGTTGGGTCATAACATATTAATATTAAAAGCAAGAATCGTGAAAACGACTTAACTCTTTCTCTTTTTGTTCACCTTATATATAGATATAGATATAGATATAGATATAGATATAGATATAGATATATAGTTGCTCGAAATATATCAATCCCTCAACCATCGAGCCTCTACTTGCAAGCAGTTTGATTTCCCTTTATAAAGGTGGAGGAGCAGTCAGACCGTTCGGAGTTGGAGAGGTAATGAGAAGGATCATCGGTAAATGTGTTATGAACATTGTTAAGACCGATTTACTCGAGGCAAGCGGTTCTCTCCAATTGTCTGCTGCCCGGAAGTCGGGGAAACGAAGCTGCAGTCCATGCTATGAACATTATCTTTAAAGAAGATAACACAGATGCCGTACTCTTTATTGAAGCATCCAATGCATTTAATGCACTCAATAGAGCTTCCGCCCTACATAAAATTAGTATTCTTTGTCCTGTTATTTCAGTATATACTATCAATAGACAGCCAGTAAGATTGTTCATCACTGGTGGAAAAGAACTTGTGTCTGCTGAGAGTACAATACAAGGCGACCCAATTGCCAAGAGAATGTGTGCACCGAGTCTGCAACCTTTCACCGCTACCCTACAGTATTTCTCAAATGCCAAGCAATGCTGGTTTGCAGATGATGCTAGTGGAATTGAAACTATCAGTGACC
Organism: Zoanthus solanderi; assembly: GCA_024336925.2. Classification (NCBI taxonomy): domain Eukaryota; kingdom Metazoa; phylum Cnidaria; class Anthozoa; order Zoantharia; family Zoanthidae; genus Zoanthus; species Zoanthus solanderi. The sequence goes on from JANCMA020014577.1 coordinate 16,818, forward strand.
TCAAAAAAATGGTGGGATGCACATAAATTACTATGGTCCTGAGCTCGGTTATTTTTCGAATGCAAAGAAGTGTTGGATTGTCGTGAAACCCCCGAAAGAGGAAAGGATCAGAGAAGCATTTAAGGACACTTCTATCAACGTTACAACAAAACTGACATAAACACCTTGGACCAGCATTGGGTTCAAGATCCTACGCAAGTGAGAGACTTAGGTAAGCGAGGTTACCAAGCTAGCTCAATTTGCATTATCACAGCCCCAAGCAAGCTATGCTGCCTACACTTTTGGAATGAAACATCGCTGGACGTACTTTCTTCGGACGATACCAGACATTAAAGACCTTCTAGAGCCACTGGAAAAAGCCATCTCATACGTACTTAATCCTTTCAGTGCCAGTTTTATTTTTAAATTCTCCCAACCTAAGCCCATACTTTTCATTGAACAAATTTGAGAGAATTTGACCTTTAATCTTCAGTAGTTGGCTTTGTTTGATCAATTCTCATTTTCTCATCACCAAATGTCA
>JANCMA020014669.1:0-17330 GCA_024336925.2 Zoanthus solanderi
CCCGCTACCAACGTGGCCATAGTGCCCAATATAGTGGCTTCAAGTTAGCTACTAGCACGTTTGTGCTATCTATACTTTAGTTTACCGGAAAGTTGATTTGATTAAATTATTTACATATATTATTATATGTCTTACATTACAAATATTATTTATTTAGCTTACAATCTTTAATAACTTAGTTCCATTAATTTATATTCATATAATTTTATTATTGTAATGTGGTTACTAATATTCTATAATCTGGCACTCAATTAATTATTAGACATTTAAACTCGAATGGCTTAATTGACAAACAAAAGTTTTGTCGTTTCTTTCTCAGTTCTGATATGTGACCAATTTTGCAGTTTTTGTTTGTATAAGTTATGGTTTGAGGTTGTTTCAGTTGATACTATTCCGAAACAACAACAATTAGTAGTTTTGACCAATTATGGTTAAGACTAAGAGCGTTTATCGCATTAAGAATATGGCTTTCTGGCATGCCCAGCCCAGTTATCCGTCCTTTTACATCATCATTGATAAAAAAAAACGCGTCTTTAAATAAAAAAAGCTTGCCTAAACTCTACAAATTCAAATATTTGGTTATCATGTCGTTTTATTCAAACATTTTCGGGAGTTTTTAAAATCAACTCGAGCGCAGACGTTAATATATAAGATCATATGACTTTGCAGCCAAGACTCCCAAGAGTTCATATCGCGGAAACAAGAATATAAATACAAGTCCTTATCTTGAAATTCTAGAACTAACAATGGCAATCATTTTGTACTAATAGTAAACTTTAATCCGTATCATGAGGTAGTCACTAAGTAGCAGAACGTTTAGTTCATTCTTAACTTTTTGAGCATTCTTCAAATCGTTTTGCTAAGAGCTAAAATGTGATAAACATATGATTAATCAATTTTCTTGTTGCAGTATTCAAGTTGATGCAACCGGTGCTTAAGATATACCAACGTGAAGTTTGATTGTACGCGCCGTTAATGAAAAGAGATATGTTAACTAAATCCGTTTGTTTATTGCTAGCCTTCTCACTTTTTAAAATTTTTCGCTCTAGAGAAACAAATAAAAAATGTTTTGAAATGAAGTATACGTTTAAATTAATCAAAGAAGAATGCTTGACGAACAACGGAAGAACTTATCCAGACCTGAAAATACTCGCTTAGGAAACTAACAGAGTGATGAAATGCACACTTTTTTATAAGAACAAACTTTATAGAAACACCCAGGCTGAGTTTGCTCAAAAATTAAGAACAAGCTAAAAACAATCAACGGAATGAAATTTTCATCAGTCAAATTTAAGAATTTCATTTAATTCTTGCACACAGATTGAGATGTACATGTAAGTCGTAATAACATTTCTAACCGCTTTTTCATATTTCATTGAAACGCAGCGGAAAATGGTAACAAAAGCTTGAATGCATGATCCTACGCGTTACATAATGTTCGATACTGTATGAGAAAACGTTTTGTTTTGCAACAATATTATAGATATTATTGTATAACTACTCCGTAAATTTAGTGTTATTTGGAAATATCAATAAATAAGAATAATGTGAGAACAATTTGAGGCTGAAATGGCCAAAAAGTTAAGAACAGCCCAGCCTCAGCCGAAAGTTACTGGTTCTTGCAAAAACAGAAAAGCTAGTAGCTCTACCTAATGTAATTGTATTAGCTGCTAGTGGAAATCAACGTTTAATTAGTTGCGTTAAGCCGGCACCTGTTATTTCTCCGGTTGTGAACGTAGAGGAAAAGATTCTGATTTTAGCTAAGAAGTCAAGAAAAATTGATGATGATGTAGAACAAGAGTTAAAGGAACGCGTTTGAGCACTAATCGCTTGCTTGACATTTTACTGTATACGCTCCTCGATTCGGATTTTTGTCATTCCTCTGCTCTCTTAAACTGATTTGAAATGTTTGATTCAGTCTTAGAATGATGAAAACGGCCGAAATATTTATTGTTTATACTTAAATTTTATTTTGACCGGTTTTATATATATAAGATGAACAAAAGGCTGCTTTGTGAACAAAGGCAAAGTAAGAAGTACCGGTTACCACGGCTTAAGGCTTCAAATGCTCTTCTTTTGGTAGAGCCCTTTTTTATATAAACTTGTGAATGAAAAAATCCAAAACTTAATGGCATGCTTACAGGCTAACGAAGAGAGAGAAACTATACTATTGAACACTGTAGGAAAAACAAAAATGTTTCTGAGCTAACGTTTTCAGTCAGTTTAACATTGCCTCAAGTGTCGTACAGTTTGCAATAACAAGCTGAGACAACCAGAGTCAATCCAAGGCAGAAAGGGACTCAGTGTTTCTGGTCTCCAAATATAGCGCCGAATAGTAAATTTCCTCCTTCTGAACAAAAGAAAATTTATTTTCTATAAACTGTATTCAATGCAAAAGTCTGTTGAGTCGAGCGAATTTAAAATATAAACAAGTGCACACGCAATATCTGCAAAAATATATAAGTAGATTAAAAAGCATTTTTAGTACTTTTGAGGCTAAACTTATATTTAAGAACATATACAATTCTATGAAGAAAAGTGAATAGCTTAATCGCTGTTTAAATGAATTGCTCCGGAATCTTGTCAAAATTTATTGTGGCTAAACACAGAAATTAAATGATACACATTGCCATTTTCTTTCATTCATTCTTGATAATAATACATTTCTTTATCGTCAACAAGCAATTAAGATTTGTCTGGCTTGCTACGGCGCGGCCAGCAGTGAGCCAAATTTGATTTGAAAATGCGTTATTCGGAAAACTCTTCACAGTTTTGTTTTGAGATAAAGATCCTTCAATCCCGTAGCTGTTGTGAACAAGTAATTAATAAATTGAAATGTCATTTGCGGTTTCAATCATTAAAGGTAGTTAATAAAGTATCGAAAGAATTGTTCCCGCGCTGTTTTCATTATATCATTAGATCTGTAAATGGCCCATTTGGTTAAATTGTAAATGCGTTTAAATGTTAATGGATTCATATGGAAAAATAAAGCTAACGTTTTGAATGCGTTGAAAGCCTTTTCTTGCTTTTTTCCGTTTTGTGTTAATTCATTCGAGAATGACAATTCAGTTTTCATCACTGCCAGGTGATTTGGTGTTAGAAAGATAAAAGCACTCGCTGTGAGGGAATGTGGTGGCATGCAGTCAAAGGATGTTTCACTGTCCACTCTTCTGAAGAGAAAATCTTTAGGGGCCGACCATTTGACTTTTGATGGGGGAACGAGGGGTCATTTAAAAAAAATTTCATGCACACAAAGAAAATCATTAAAATCCTTGTTTTTTCATGAAATAAATTGCCGCCGCGTGATCAAGGACTAAGAAAAATTTCTTACAGAAAAAAATCACCCATCCCCCCATAAAAGTCAAATGATCGGCCCCTTAAGACAATCTCAAGTTATAGTATTTAGCTATGAGGGCGAGAAAATCGTCTCTTGTGATTTAACCTCTGATCTACTCGTAAGGATTTAAAATGACGCCAAACAAGAAATTTGATTAAAATTCTAAAACACAAACCAAAAAAAAAAGTCTGGTTGTTAGTGTAAAAATGTACATTTCTGGACAATAGGATACGTATTCAAAAGCATTTCTCTTTCGGTTACCTGTTTTTAGAGACGATGTATTGAAGATTGCTTCTCCTTCGCTTGAACTATTTCTCAAGTCTTCATCTAGTTCTCTGAATTTACTGGCACCGTCCACGGCTGGTGTGCTAAGCTCGGTGGAATTATTATTATCTGGGATGGTTAACTCATTGTTCGAAGGGCTTAGAATCTCTTCAATAGAGAAGGAAACTGGAGTCTTGATCTTTGCCTCGGACATTCTTACACTTGCACACTTATGCCGGAAGCTTTTCGAATGCAATAGGTCGATATACTCTTAACTTGAATGCGTTTTGGTTGGACAGTCGAGTTAAAGTGGCACTTTAGCAGAGGCAAGGGCCAAATTTTAAGAGTTGCTCAAACCGGATGCGAAGGCGGTCCTAGATGAAACGCTTTTCAGGATAACACAACACAGACAATGCGCTGATTGGTTACTGAAGTAGGTGTTGATCCCAGAACTCTTTTAAAAATAATTTGGAATAAGTGTATATTTTGTAAAACAAACAGACTCGACTGAAGGCTCTGAACGGAAATACCGTGGTAGTGCAAGAATCCTTCACTGGCTCGGGCAGTCAGGGGGCAACTTTAGGCGAGATACAACTATTGATAAAACACTAAGTCGCCGATCAGACAGTTTTGTTTGTTTCTTTTTGTCTCCTTCAATAAAAAACAGGAAAAAAAATGAAAACATGGATGAGTTTGAATAGTCTCATATCGTGCTGAAATTTTAAAAACGATTGCTTTTAGAGGACAATTAATTCAGACTGTTATAATCAAGGGGATGTGTGAAAACGTGGTCCTTTGTTAATACAAAAAGCAAGTTCCCAAAAACTGTCAAAATCTGTAAATAAAGTTTAATGGACTTCAATCTTTACATTTATGCTATCACCTTAATTCACAGTTGTTTTTATATATTGACGATATTTTATTAAACATGAAATGGAACTGTAAAAGAACATCATTCGGAATCTCTTCAACGAAAATAGGCATTACAATGTTTTCAAGTGTGACTTCCTAAAATCCTTTCATGTCGCTGTTAAACACACCGGCTAAGAGTATCCTTTTTAAAATGAGAATGGTGTGTGAGCTAATCATTTTTAAACCGGCCTATCATTTTCTGTTTTGCTGCTCACAGGATTTGCCTTACGAAAAGGTAGTTTAAAAGGATAATGGCCTCTGCCAACGTGGCTTTGGTGGCCATATTAGTGGCTTCAAGTTAGCTAGTAGCACGCTTGTGCTATCTATCCTTCATTTTTGTCATTCAAGCCACATCCCACAAGCATTGCACGCTTTCGTTATAACTAATTCCATTACATTTTATCAAAATCGGACTGTGCTCGTTAGATAAAGCACTTTACTTCGACTTCTTTATTTTCGGAACGGACTTAGTACTTATTTTATTTGCAAGCTTTTTGTTTGGACAAGAAAATCTCTTACTATTTACACGTAACTCATAAAGAACAAACAGATACTGCATATAGGTTGATATAGTAATATATATATTGTAATTTAAAAATAAGTCGTACAAAAGAGCCAAGAAAGTAGTAAATGACGGCACCTTGCGTTGTTGTATTTGTTGGTGCGTTTCGGCTTTCTTGTCATCAAGTTGGAATCGATGTTGGCAAGAACGAATAATGGTAATTTGTCTTACTAAGTAAAAAGTACTGCGAAGATTAAGTTTATACTTAAGAATAATTACCCTAAAATAGCATGACTCCTGCTAAGGAATTTCTTTTTCAAAACGGCTGCCTATACAAAATAGACCTTTTGATCTTGTTTTTTTTTAACGAAAACAGATAAAGCACTTAATTTTGTATACCATGGTTCTAGGAGTTGATGTCATTTTCAGTGTACCAAACTAACTTTTAGTGAGGCTATTTATGTAAGAAATTAGCTTTTATAATCTTGTGAGGCACGTAAAAGCAATACTAACAGTAACAGTTAGTTTGTTCCGACTGAAGATGAAATGAGGACCTCTAAACATGGTAAAATAGTTACATTTCTTACTATAATGTTGCATTATCGAACCTTTCAATGATAAAATCGTTGCTGGTTTGAATCATGTTACATTCAGTTACTTGTGAAGCGTCAGCTTTTCCTAAAATTTTGATCTGCGTTAAAGGCATCAGTGACCGCTTTTGTTCAAGGGCCACCGGCTTCGCAGTAAGGCGAAATGTATATAAACAAAAAAAGGTTTGTTTTGATTGTTATACGCCGGAGCCGTGGGGAGACAATGGCCCCATTGCGAAAATGAATCTAAAAGGAGTGATTTTCTGGATTTGCTTTGTGGAAAATGAAAATAGATGTTTGTGAACTCGTCTATTGCGAACCAAAATGACAAGCAGAATCCCTTTTATAATTTTGTAACTTTAAAATTGATATCGAAAAAAAAAAACAAAATATAAGGAGATTCTTTCCCAGATAAATTCTATATAATCAGTGCTTTTGCAATAACAAATTGTGTTTGTATTTTTAGGCTAATTTTTCACACATGTTTTCTGACCTCATTTTGCAGTTCAGACAACAAAGAACAACTTTCAAGTGTTTGTCTACCGAAAAGTATTTTAACCAAATGTAAAAATTAAACCTCCCACAGAGGTAGAATAAATCGTTTTTTAACAAACGATCAGTAAAAGAAGTATGAAAGGGAAAATAGTCAACAATGGCCATAAATCCGGGCGTAACATCTTGCACTTCAGTGTCAAACGAAAAGGAGAGATATGAATCCTCTCACATTGATTCGAAACACAAATCAAAATATAAAATCATTCTACATTAATTTCAACATATTGCATCTTTGAACAAAATGAAATGGAACACTGGATAGTAAAACAATGTACTTCAATCATTTCATTTAAGAAATACATTTTTCAGTTTTAATACCAAACTTTGTTAAGGTGATATCAAGGAAAACTTATCTGTTTGCGCAAATCACAATCAATTGTGAAAAACCTTTTAACGGTATTTTATTTAGTTGTTTAGTTAAACTATCCATTTGCAGTTGCTTTGTAAAAGCTTTGCGCCACAGTAAACTAGGCACGCGTCTCAGGCACACTTATGTACTTACTCAAACTGATTAGTGATGACAACCCCCACCGCGTAGTATTGTTAGATAAACATAACAATTATGATGAATGGCAAAACAGCCCATCCAGTTTCTCTAGAGGGCGTGCCCTGGCGGGTCGAAGGGGCAATGCTACACGAATTTCCAGAATGCGACCTCTACTGTAATTATGATCATCTAGCAGCATTAATTTTGGAAGGAGCGTTTATTGGCCAGGTGATCGTGTAAAATACTTCGAACCTTAGTTAGGTTATCAGAAATAAAACAGGAAAACTTGCTCTGTAGTGGATGACTAGATTTCTCTCGAGCTTGGAAGTCAACAAAAGCACACAAAAAGTTTTTTTGTTAAAATATATAGTTAACTCATTTGATGGCGGGTGACCTTTCTAGCTTTGCTAGGGCTTAATTTTTTCGTGAAGTTTTAGCTCTTGCAAGGATAATCACTGTAGGATTTTCAATTCTATGGATCTAAGAAACCTTTATCTTCGCCAAAACAGACGAAGGAACAAATGTTGTATTTAGAGCTTGATCGAAGCCAAAAAATACTTCTAGACTTGCCCTAGTTGCTGAACAAACGTCGTGACACCTTTATAGCGGTTATCATCGATAGTGATGAAAATATTAGCGTTTATTTGTATCTTGTTACCTGAGTAACAAATTTAAACAGCGTATATGTAGACAAATGTTTCAGAACTAAAACAACGCCGAAAGCTTTTGTTTTGTTAAGATTCAAGATAAAGTTTCCTGGCGCCCGCATCTTTTTTTAAGAGACCGCACACGCACACAAAAGATCAGAGTGTCGAACTTATGATAAAATCTTGGCACTTCCAATGGTAGGTTAGCCAAAGTCAATTTTAAATAAATAAGACAGTAAAATCTTTCTGAAAGTTTTTAACTGTTTAGCTTCATTCTTTTCAAAACCATAAGTTAGAAAAAAGTTTTGTTCGCCTTAATTTTTTAATTTTACGAGCCAAAATGGAGAGTGTATGATTTTGAAGCGATATCTGCAATATTGGCTTTCAGAATTTCTTTCAGTTTTGCTTGGCAGCTGGAGGCTATAGAAGTATGATACTGATTATAGCGAGATATCGCCCACCTACACTGGGATATAATCATGAAACGCTTAGTACTTGGAAAATACCGAGATAGTTATCTTGTTGTCTTCATTGTATTGCAATTGATTGTCATAAAGTGCAGTATGTTTATTACATCGAGATAAAACGCGAATCCTTGAGTATTGCTTCATTTACATGTTGTGTTCTTATGTGCAGCCATCTAAATTAGGAAGTCAGATAAAAATACCTTAAACTTTCTTGTGCTATTTGGACTTTTTTGCCACTTGAAAATTTTGTAAAATTGATCTTAATTATTCTAGCTATATGACTAAAGGGAAGTTACTTATAGGGGAGACAGTGAGTCTATTTCTTTAGTTAAGTTATACTGGCTAGCCTAGATTAGCTAAGCTCTTTGCGGTGCCAGTAACATCTGTAAACTTTTCAACTTTATATCTAATAAATATTGAAATACATGGTGGAAAAGTTTGTAAACTAAATTGGAGCCCGGGTCACAGAGGTAGACTGAAGTTTTAATTGCAAATTACTCAAATTTCCTTGCCCTCCCGTGATATTTATTGAATGTGTTTTGATAGACTTCCATTTGGTCTTAGCTGCTCAGCTCACTCGTGTATATAGATGGGGCTAGCAGCAAATTTTGATCCCAATTTTACCAAGATTCTTGTGCATCTCGAAGAAAACTTCGAACAATGAGTGGAATTTCAAAGATTGAATCAGGCGTATTGGCTTATGCAAATGTTCTACATTACTAAGCAAACAACTTGGCCCTCTGTTACAGTTGCTAAAACAACGTTGCAACAAGGGCACAGACATTTCAGAGTCACTATTTCGGCATGCCTCAAAGCCTTTGATCGACTTTCTAGAAATTCTATTTTAAAGCTTACGTTTGTGTTTGAAATTCAAAAGTTAGTAAGAGGTATTTGATGATCTGTTATTTCTACTACATCTTTTTTTAACGAGTTCTTGTTTATGCTCCTGCTGAATTAATAAGGCTGAAAATTGTGAAGAATTTGAAAGTATTGAACACGCTTCGACGATCCTAAACATTTCTTGCCGACGCGCACTTTGTTTTCTTAGTTTAATTCTAGTAATAACTTTTTTGCTAACGTAAACAAACGAAAATCACTAGAACAGGAAACAGTTACGTTGAGCAGGGGAAACTTATTACATTTGGTTTTGGGACGTTCTTGTTTTTCAAAGGTTGCGACCCTATGGTATAAAATTTACGGAAGAACAATTTGCATTGCATTTATCACTCAAACTGATTTTAATAACTTTACAGATTTGAAATTTTATTTAAGAGGGTTATCTTTGGATTAGGAAGGTTATCTTTGAATTAGAAAGATTGTCATAGTTACATGTCCATTTTTAATCTCTAGTCAGAGAATTCAAAGATAGGGGATTTGTCAATGCGGTTATTTTATTTAAAACTTTATGTTGACTATTTCCACAAGTGCTTTGAAGATACCTCACACGCCATTTGTAAAAACAAGCAAAGCGTAATTAATGCTGGAAACTTGTATGCTTGTTTTTCTTATAAACAAAATACGCAGCCTTTATCGTAATTAGAACGTTTATCTTGTCATGGCTTAATCAAAATGATAACATGCGCTCGTGCTCGGGCATGCGTCACAGACAAACCTAAGTGCTGCGCGCTCCTATAATTATTTTATATTAACACATGTCATCTTGGATAACATTTTAGGAAAAGCTTGTTTGTGTTAGTTGTAATCTACACAGTTGTTCTCTTAATGTAATGTTGATGCAGCACATTGCTGCTGGTTTTGATTGGCTACAAATTTCTTTTCATGCATTATTTTGACTCAGTCTTCCTGTTGTTTTTGTTTCTCGAACTTTAAATTTTCTTTTTATTACATCAAATGACTAAAATTGCTGAAAATACATTCGCTATGCTTTCAAGTACTAGAGGATGAAAATTAATTCAGTTATTCGGTTTTAACATGCAATAGGCTTAGTTTTTCCATTGATGCCCAATAAAATTTGTCAGTTTATGGCTCTCTTATGCACTTCCAAAAGTTACGACGAACTATTAGTATTACATTTTTCAACATAAAATTCACCATAACAAAAGTTTGGTACTCAGTTGATGCAGATCTAACGATGCCGAAGACGATCAAAGCCAAATTAAGTTCGTCTTACATTCTTCAGTCCGTGGCTTTGTTGAGTCATTTTTCTTTCTTTAATTTTATTCCTCTTTAATAACTTATTTAATGCAATTAATCCTTATAAATATTTAAAAAACAAATATGTTTATTATGAAAGTGAATAAACCATTTGTTATGATATTTTAGATTGGAACTGAGCAAAATTAGAATGAATCACAGCCTCCTCTGTATGGTCTCGGATGGCCCCAACCCCCAAGCAACCTGGGCGGGCAAATTTTTCACCAAGTCCTTTGAAAAGCTAAACAAACCGTTTATAAGGGAATCTTGAACTCATTCAGGAGAGGCGAGACACCTTGAAAAACACTTTGGCTCGCCTCCCAGAATCAACTCGGCAAATAATTAGATGCATTGCATAGCACCATTTTCAAACTTATGTACGATAGATTTTGCGATAAAAAAGTCAGTTCTAGCGAAGTAAGAAATCATGTTGGAGTCATTCGATTGTCGATTGCTAGAGAAAGGATAAAAAACGCTTTCAATTCAAATGAATAAACATATGGGAACAATATATGTTATTTTTGGAGAAAAAAAGAAAAATGATTGGTCTCAGACTGTTTTATTAAGAACCTTTGCAATTTTTAAAATTGAATCAGTGCGCCTCTTTACAATTACAATAAAATATGCAACTACAATCTAAATATATAATTATCTACTTAGTAAAATGTTCGACAGTAAAAAAACTACTTATTTCGCGAGCACTTAAGATAAAGATTTCTCAAATCTTTGGGTCTTAACAAACGGCTTGGCAAACCTCCCCTACTTCTTAACTCATATGAACTGCTTTTTAAGGGAGGCAGGAGGCTAAAAATATTAGGAAATTACTTAAAATAGATTGAAATAATTCGTTTGTTAAGCTCTGCTGGTTGGTCCTGATGGGCTCTCACTCCGATACAAGCTGAAGGGCTTTCGAGTAGTGCACCCTGCGGCAAAAATATTTGAAATTAACTAATTCTATCTCGGCTTGAAGATACTTGGGAGACAGGACAAGCGTAGTCAAGCGAAGAATTAATTCATGCGCAATAATGGGTTACAAGATCTACAGTTGGAACACACAGTCGCTGTACAAGATCCTAAGGGATTCCAACCTTACAATGATCCAGGTTAAAGTAGTTAGTCAGTATAGTACAGACAATAGAGAACTTTATAAGCACCGGAACATTCTTTCACGACGGAGGTCTATTTTCCGTGAGTAGACCGGATCGAGAACGGCGTTTTTGGCGCGAATTTTTCACTTAAGCAGCGCGCGTATCACAACGACGGACACACACAGGGTAAAAAGGTGCGAAAATTAACTTTGAAGAGCTCAGTCGTAAACAAACTTTAAATTGTAAAATTTGTTATACATACGGCAAGAACCTGGAGCAAAAGTCAGTGTTAAAATAATTGTAAGTAAATTATATATATTTACTTACAAAGATTTATTGACGATTTGTTCGGTACTTGAAGCCATTCATTTGCAGTTCTGATAGACCAACACGGAGGCAAAAAACAGCTTGTAGTCCTCCGTGACGATCAGCACGACCGCCGGCATGACGTGTTTAGATACGCGACACCTGCTGACAGTTTAGTTCTGGTTTGCCTCCGTGACAACAAGAACGCCTGGTGCTTAAGCTCTCTAGTATCTCTGATGATGCCGTAGATCGGCGAAAGCTAAGCTTTTATAATTTTAGATCTTTTTGAGTTTTTAAGTTTTTTTAAAAAAAGTTTTACCATCTTACAGCAGTTGTAGGCAGCAATTGCATAGAGACTAGATTAACCTGACAATTAAGCTGTAATCATTACATGTACAAATCATTACCCTAACCGAACTCGACAACTGTTTTCTAGGTTTCCACAAGATCCAAATTAACCGCTGATCTGATACAAGGCTCATAGGCCACAGGTAACCCAAAGTTACAAGAATATTTAGTTACAATTATTGAGATTGAGTTTGTATCGCGGTGCATTACATTCCTGTGAACCGGATCTTCGCTTCATGGTTATGATTATGGAGACTAAGTTTGTACCGCGGTGTAAACAACACGTCATGAACGATCTTCACGGTTATGATTATGGAAACTGAGTTTGTACCGCAGTATAAGCAATGATTTATCAATGATAGTTGCAGTTAATCATTCAGAACACATTTTGGGTGTTCAACACACTTTAGTTTTTAATTTCATTAATAAATTTTTTACGGAAAATTCAAGAGAAGTTCAAGCTAAGTTCGAAGTCAGAATTTAGTGTCTAAATGGTTTGTAAAAACTGATCATTCAAAATACGTAGTAAAATATCGTGCCAAATTGAACTAATAATGAGGGCGCATTTTAATTTATGAACTAAAACAGTTGAGTTCCTCAATTGCAGTCCGTACCAAAAACCTTTCAAAACAGTTTATTGACATTTGATTGTACTCATATGGCGGTTTGGCAGGCCGATAATAGTTTAGATGTCTCTAATTCTTAACCACCTGGTCCCTCAATAAAAACCCGATTTTGCCGAGATTTCAACTTTTTTGTGACCTTTTCTCGCCATAGTTGGCCCAGCGTCTGATGAGAGGCAGTTAATAAGTTGTTTTTCAACTGGGGTAGCTAAAAATTCTCACCCGTAATTACCTACTACAGAAGCCGTATATAAGTGCCGCCCCCATGGGCCACTATTCAAGGCAGTTTAGAAGGGTTTTGTCGTAATGTACTTCTGTGACTGGAACAGGGCGGGAGGTTTAAACAAAATACCATTTTTTCTCTGTATTTTATTTAACCCAGTCACGCGAAAAAGTTAATTCTTGTAGTTTCTTGTGTACACCCTTGATTGTAGGGTTGCTATTTTGAATTTATTATCTTCGAGGTTTTCAAATAAATTGTGTATCGGCTTGTAAGATTATTTTTGCCCACAGAGCTAAAAACAAACAGGAACTCATAGATAACCAATTATGGTTAGTGAATCTCCTCGCGCGAGTTCCTGTTACCCGTTGAGTAGAGTGTTACACCAAAGTCAAATGTTTTTGAAGTTCGATTCTCTTCAGGGACCCGGAAACATTACTGAGAGCTAGAAGCGTTCAGGCTTTGGTAGATTGTGCCCGAAAAAAAAAACATATTATGCTTTTATCAGTGCTCATATTTTTAGAAATTATGCCAAAATTATGCTACTTTCTGAAAATTATGCTCTCTCAGTCACCGAAATTATGCAACTTAGGTTTTAAGGAAAATAATTTTTGACTTTAATGAATATTCATATAGTCCATCTTCCATTCTAAAGTCTTTAGCATCGCAAGTACGCATGTGCGCACCTCGAAAAGCCAAATGATTAACATATGATATCAAAATCAACCGTTTCTGGGTTCTGAATCCGGGTCAGAAAGCTATAGCCTGCATACTAGTCATCCAGGCAAAACCCTCAATTCAGTATGAAGACAACTATGCATGTTGTTAATCTCTGTGTTATCGGTTATTATACTGAAGCATTAACCTGTAAATAGTCCACGAGAGCATGCTCTTGTGAATCGTTGAACGATGAGTTAAGAATACAGAATACTCGTTCAGCGGCTGCAGACGAGGGCTGCACCAGCGGAACTTTCATAACTGCAGAAGACCAGTGGGATAGGTTATCAGATTGTTGCCCTACACCACTTCATTTCTTCTTCTTCGCAGGCCATGATGACGTCCTGGGCGGCGGCAAGATAGTTAGGTAGTTCCGTAATTATAACGAGGTCATTACTGACATCGTTACTGTTCAAGAACGGAAACTGGAGTAGAGCCTCCATATTTGCTGCTGTCGGTCGCAGCCACTGAATACGATCAATATGTTGTGCAAATCCACATTAAATTTACGCAAAAACCACAAAATTGCAGGCTTGACACTCCTTCTGGCCTTCTGTTCCAATGCTACAACGTTCTGTGCGGGATCGGCGTCGACTATAGCTACAGCTACGGCATGGACATTGGCTAAATTTACATTCTGACATGCATTGCAAACTCCTTGTAATGTTTTAAAGCATGACATAACAAGAGGGCCAACTCAATCTAAAACGTAAGTGGCCTTAACAAATATCTCGTCCACATCAACGAGTGCTGCTGGTTCAAGCTTGAGACTGATCACCTTATTCAGATCTGAGAAGAAATCAAACAACTGACGCGAGGTCTGAGGAGCAACATTCTCCCAGACCATGTCATCTATAAATCGTTGTGTATCACCAAATTTTTCCATAAGCTGTTTGTACACCTCCCATCTGGAACAACAGCGAGTTTCGGAGTAACTTTTTGGCTTACAGTCAGTTCCTCCCACATTATTCGCGCTTGGTGGTGCGAAAATAAGCAGATCCACAGATTGCCAAACTCTGTCAGACTGGGGATAACAAAATGATTACCGACATTTTCCAGAGTGTGAGACAAGCAAACAACATTGGATGTCTTTGGGAATATAAACTGGATGCGATTTAACCCACCTTGGTTCATGCTGGCCCTATCTCTCATGGCAGCTATCAGAGAGTCTCCTCTCACACCTTACTCGATACTTAAACACTCGTTGAGCACTTGAACAAGCTGGTCGCCATTTACTGACTTGGCACAAATATCGATTCTGATCAGTCGTTGTACGATATTCTAATCATTATAGACTAAACGGACCAGGATCACGATCGCTTCACCCTGTCTCGTGCTGCCATCATAAATGACAGATACCTCCCTTGTTGCTACTCCTTGGCGAATTTTTGCTTTAATTCTCTCAATCTCCTGCTTGTATATTATCTTTACGTAATCCATCATGTTCGAACTGTGACTGAGCCGGTAGCCTTGCCTTTCAAGAAGCGTTCGAAGTTTGTCCATCTTACGTATGGGTATTCCAGCCTTAAGAAACTCCTCTACCAATGTGCTATCCTAATTATGTTTTTCTTTACGAAGTGCGTCTTCGATCATTTGATCTCGCTTTTTTGTCACTTTTAAACTTTTTTTAGCCTGTGGCATGTTTTTGGAAGCCAATTGGTTTTTAAGAATGCTCTTTTTACAGCTCAATATCTGAAAAACAGTTTTCCATCTTAAAGACACAAATTTTCCCCTGGAAATTCTTCGATTCGATCACGAGGACTCATGTTCTTTGGATCTGAGTTACCTCTTTCCTTGTACTTTCCGGTATTACTTTTAGGAACACGTTCTTTAGAGATTGAAGCTCTCGGTACGGCACTGGAAGTGCTGAAAGGGCTGGAAGTGGATGTACTCGAGGACAACGCCATCTTTGATCTGAGGCCTGAGGAGCCGAGCGTGGTGGCCCGAAGAGAGTCTCAGTCTCTCAGATATGCACAGGGTGACCTGCAGGACCATATTTGGCCTTGGGCCTTAGCACAGACCTCAATATTTTCCAAAAACAATACAGAAATAAAATGCAAACTGAAGTATTCTACAACTATGATTTTTTTTCAACTCATAAAAGCTCGGATTATGCTAGCAGTGCTAAACTGGCAACTGCAGCTTTATTAAGGTAAAGATTTCTTTATTTAACGTCGGTAGTTCCGTCAGTTTATAGAATTGTTGCCAATGGAAGCCGAAGGTGCGACCTTTACCCCCTCCATCCGTCAGTGCTCCATTTTACGAGTATTTAAAGCTACAACTACACAGATCACAGAAAAGTAGGAACAGAAGTTGGAGTCACTGAGAATCGAACTGGAGACCTCCTGCACAGAAGGAAGCGCACTTATCAACTGTGCTACACGCCTGCTCCTAAACAGCTCACAATATCTTGCAAGCCTTCACTAAACACTTCATTTATATTAACTATTGTCAAGATGTACAATGGGTACAAAGATTGCAGTTGCTTTTGCAAACATCAGTTTTGTGTTAGTAACAGAATCTCAATATTAAAATATTAGCGAAACTTAATTCCTTGTGTGGAAATGTTCTATTGACAACATTGCATCCTTCTGTTGAGCTGCAGGTACACACTCTACGACCAATTTCATTTCTGGAATTTGAAACGTAAATGCTATCTTCTTAGACACATTTAAAACTCGTGTATATATCACTTGTGGTTTTTTTTGCAGTTATCAAAAGTCCTTACCCTTTTAATGGTGATCACAAAACAAAAACTCGATTACAATTTTTCTTCATGGTGTAGTTTGCGTTTAAAGTTTGGAAAAATCACTTCCGGATTCACTTTGACCGAGCAATGGGAGACTGGTAACTACCCGTCCGTAACGTCAGAAACAGTATAGTAAATGGAGATTGTGTCTTGTTTCTTTGACTGTATCTGTGTCATTTTCTATTAACATACGATAGCGAGATTTGGCAGTTGCAGCAACGTAAAAGATAAAGAAAAGAGAATATCGATTCATGTAATACCTTTTTATGATGATCCTCGGCCAGAGACAAGGAAAATAAGGCGTCGATGGATTCAGTTCGTGCAGAGCTCAATGGATTAAATTTTGGCAGTGTGCGTTTTTCTAAGGATGATTTTTCGGTTCGCTATTGTTCTGCAAAGAATATGACAAAGATTGATTAAAGATGATGTTATATTGTGCCCGTTCCTCGACTTAAGAAGGCAGCCGAAACAAACCGCTTTGATCGAGCACATACTGACATAGACATGGGAAGAAGGCCATCCACTTGCTGCCAGGTAGTCTTTTTGCAGTACAGGAATTGACAAGTTAAACAGTCCAGTAAACTTACGGTGCAAAATGAAACAAATTGCAACAAAAGGTTTTTCTTCAGATTAATGTTCTACAAAGTCTAAATAGTCACAGAAAAAAAGTCACAAAGAATCCGTTCATGGGAACACGTTTAAAAACGCCGTTTTTTGAAGACATAAAATGCTCGCTTCGAGTTAGCATGGAAACGAGGGTGGGACCGGAAATTGTTAAATATCACACTTTATATGGCCGAAATTTACAGTTTTTAAAACCATTACAATTTCAATTGTAAAAGGGGTCTATGCTATATCTTTTGAAAATATAATTCAAACTTTTGGACAGAAGTTACGGAGTAGTTTTAGTTAATTCTATAAGGCGCTTTATCATAGAGCAGCCGTGTCAAGGAAAAATGTCAATTATCGTTAACGAAAATATTACCTCAATAAACTACCTATGGTCTTTGCCCAAATCAATGCCTAAAAAACCCACACAAATACTTTTCAAATGGATATTTTTTTTGTTTTAATCAAACTAAAATGACAGCCGAAAATGTTTGTTTTGGCACTTAGCAGCCACAGAACTTCGAAGTGATCTCGAAGGCTAAATTACTTTGTTCATGTACTATTTATTTACACACGTAATTTGATGTCAAATATCCTGCAAAGCATTGCAATAATATTAATGTATAGGCATTTATATTGAATATTTATGAAACAAAAAAAGGATCTCTGAATCGGGATATCAGCTTCAGTTGGATTCGTCGTCGATCTCTTCTTCATCATCCTCACTCCTGGGGGAATTTGAGCAGCTTGCACCC
>JANCMA020014758.1:0-17326 GCA_024336925.2 Zoanthus solanderi
CCCAGTACTTTTCAGTAATATAATCCAAACAGTTTCCATTCTCAAACGCAAGATAAAACTTATGCTTCTTTAACAACTGTTTACATGCAAGAGAACGCTTTGGACACAGTTTCTCGCCACATCTCCCATATACAGTGACGGGAACATAGCGTCTTAAACTCCTTACATACTCGTTTCGCTCATAACTCCTGCAATTACTAACCATCCAAACTGCGAACTCTGACTTCCCTTCAGCGTAAGATTTATAGATTTTTCTGTTGTGCGTTCGTAATGTGTAACTACCGTACGGTACATGAATCTCCGAGTCGCGACGATATGACATAGTCCAGTTGAACTTGTTGTTTAGAGCTTTTTTGTCCGACTTCACATTTAGTGGACTCTCCAAAACGTAATAAAACCAGATTTGATGAGGTTTTCTAACTGCTGGTACTGATGCTGTTATATCTCGTGCGTGAAAACCAACGGCGCTCGCTTCGGAGACGAGATTTTTGTTGTACGTCAGTTCACACTTTGAAAACTCGCACTGTTCAAACGAGAACTTTTCATTTAAAATCGGGGAGCTCAAAGATCCAACTTGCGGAAAATCCGTCCAAGGACCATTAAAAAACTTTGTATAAAACAAAATGAGCTTAATTCCTGTTCTTCCTGCCCGAAAGGTTTTTGTAGTATTGCCTTCCAAAGCAATATCGTTGCTTACTGCCAAAATGTGTTGATTGCGTTTTAAATGAAAGATTGTAAAATAAACTGCCACAAAAAGACCTCCAAAAAGTATCAGGTATCGATAGTTTGATGACGGTAGACTTGGCATTTCGTACGCTGGATCGCTGATAAAACTAATACATGCATTTTCTAAGCTTCCATAAACATTAAAATATAAACGAACTCAACCATTCAACACCGTGCGCATTGATATCCGCGTGGTGGTCACGTGGTCTGAATTGGGTAAACAAAGCAAACTAAATGGTCACGAGAGTTTTTAAGCACTGAGAACGGAAGTAATGACGACGGCGGTTATGAAAAAACACATTTCTTGTTTATTTTTTTTCTACATTGGCTTTGCTGAAGAATTGCGTGCACAAAAAGGTGAAATCTGGGAGGCAAACAAAGATTTGAAGTGTGACATTACGTTGTACGACCACTGTTGTGTATGCTAAACACATAACGCCATGTTTGACAAGTGACCTTTCATAATACCCAGAATGCCTAGTAGCATAATACATTACATCTCCCCTCTTCCGAGTTGTAATGTGCATGAAACAACTCTGGTACAAACTAAGCAAATATAAACAAGGTAATATATATATTGTCAACAACTGAATAAAAATAAACAAGCTTTGTATAATGTCAACTGTTCATGAACTAGTGTTCAAAGTCACTCAGGTACTTTGGTGTTTTTACTGTTCGGCCCGACCGGGTTGTTTTCAATTCTTGACTGTTGTTGGTTGACAGACCTATAGTTTCTGCATTAATGTTGATAGGTGGTATTTCAGTTTCATCGCTGTCTGATTGTGAGATGCCATGCTGATTGGAGTCCCTGCTACTCACACTGTCGCTGCTGGTTGGTTCTTGAGAATTTGACATGCTCAGTGACTGATTTGTATGAGATGCGGCCAATGTTGTAGACAGTTTGACTATTGCCTCTGTGGGAACTCTGCTTGCATGTAGTTGTCTGCGATTTCGACGATACTTATTACCTTCAGGTGTCTCAACCACATACGACCTGGGTGAATGGTGTTTGTACAACACTTTTGCAGGTTCCAATTTCTTATCTCTCTGCACCATGACTGCCTGTCCATTTTGAAGGGATGGTAATTCTTTGCAACAGTGTTTGTCGTACTGTTGCTTGTCTTTCTCCTTTTTTTTTCTCTAACACCTGTTTCACTTCCGTTGAGCCGTGTGGACGAATGAGTGCCGCAGTTGTTGGGAGCATTGTCTTCAATCTGCGCCCCATCAACAATTGAGCTGGAGAGAGACCAAGTTCCTCTAATGGCGAATTTCTGTAACTTAAAAGGGCTTGATATTTATCTGCTGCCTTTTTAAGGAGAGATTTTATTGTTTGGACTCCTCGCTCTACTTCTCCATTTGCTTGCGGGTAGTGAGGACTGGACATGGTGTGAACAAACCCATACTTGCTCGAAAACTTAGTGAATTCTGCACTTCTAAACTGAGGCCCGTTGTCACTTCTTAACTCATCTGGTATGCTATGCCGTGCAAATTGGCTCTTGATATAACTGATAGCATTCTTACTAGACAGGTCATCTAGCTTGTCAACCTCAATCCATTTCGAATAGTAGTCGTCAGTCAATAGATAAGTCATGTTCTTGTGTTCAAGAAGGTCAGCACCAACTTTGGCTCATGGTCGGTCAGGTGTTTCTTGTATCATCATTGGTTCTTTGGCATTTGCCCTCTGATATTGGCTGCAGATACTACATCTAGCCACTTGCTCTTCTATCTGAGTAGACATACCTGGCCAGAACAGCACATAACGTACTCGCTGTTTGCACTTGACCATTCCTGATGAGATTCATGAATCTTCTCCAGCATCTGAGATCTTAAAGCATGAGGCACAATAAGTTTATGTCCTTTGAACAATAAACCATCTATGCACGAAATTTCCTCTCTGTAGGTCCAATATGGTCTTGTATCTAATGGAAGTTCTACTTTAGTATATGGCCATCTATCCAACACTTTGTGTTGCAATACTTGCATCGCTGGGTCTTCTGCTATCGCATTTTTAAATTCTGCATATTTATCTGGTGACAAGGGCAGGTGTGCAGTTAAACTCACCTCATTGACTTCTAAATCTGGTATCAGAGTTTCCTTTTATCTCTGGAAAGTACGCCCTACTAAGAGCATCTGCGACATGCATCTCTATTCCAGGCTTGTAATTGACTTTCAGGTCATATCGTTGAAGTGACGTAAGCATTTTTTGAAGGCGAAGTGGTGCCTGACGTAAAGCTTTTCGAAAGATATGTTCTAACGGTTTGTGATCAGATTGAACTTCCACTGATTTCCCGTAGAAGTATTGGTGAAATTTTTGTGCCCCATACACAATTACCAGTGTCTCTTTTTCGATCTGTGCATATCTCTGTTGCGTAGGAGCCAATTTGCTTTCCCAATGCCACTTAATCTTTTCCAGGAGTTGTCGAAGAGGTGCACTGATATGGGCCGTATTTGGCATGAGTTTAGCGAGATACTGCATAAAGCCTAGGAATGTCCAGAGTTCCTTTACGTTCTGTGGTTGTTGCATATGTTGAACTGCCCGGATCTTCTCGGGGTCTGGCTTGAGGCCTTCTTGTGTGAGTTGGTGTCCTATGTATGAAACCTCAGTTTTCCTGATGTAGCACTTTTCAATTTTAACTTGAGATTCATTTCTTGAGCTCGATCTAGAACCTGCTTGAGCCTCGCATCATGCTCCTTGATGTTCTATCGTCCACAATAACCTCAGCTCCCTCAATATCTTCGAACAACCGTGACATCGACTTCTGAAAGATTTCTGGTGCAGACTTGATGCCGAAAGGGAGTCTAGTGAGTCTGTATCTGCCAAACAGAGTATTAAAGGTGCATAATTTCGAACTTTCTTCTGTTAGCTTCATCTGCCAAAAGCCAGACTTCGCATCAAGGGTAGAGAACACTCTAGCACCAGGAATTTCTGCTACTATTTCTTCAATGATTTTCATTGGAAAATGTTCTCTTTTAATAGCTACATTTAGATCTCGTGGGTCAAGACAGATTCTCACTTTGTTGGGTTTAATCACCATCACCATACTACTGACCCACTCAGTTGGTTCTATCTGTCGCACAATAACTCCTGCAGCTTCCATTCGGTCTAGTTCCTCTATTATTCTGTTTTTGATGGTTACTGGGACTTTTCTCGGGGGTTGTACTACTGGTGACACTGTTGTGTTGATTTTGATGTCATGTTCTCCTGGGAGGCAACCTAAGCCCTTGAACAACTCTGGATATTCTTTAATGATCTCTGACTTTACAGACTGGTCCGTGTTTACAACATTTGGCATTGTCTCATTTCTACTGCTGTTATTTATAGACTGTAATGGCTGAGTATTGTTGGAATCTATGGCATGTATACGCTGTATCAGACCCATCTCTGTGCAGGTGCTAGCACTTAGTACAGCTTGAACTTGACAGAATATTGTTTACCTTTGTGTACACATGGTAAAGTAACAATTTTCTCAACATCAATAAGGTGACCAGAATAGGACTTCAACAGTGCAACAGGCTTTTCTGGGTTCTTACTAATTAAATATGCTAAGGGGCATAACGTTACACTTTGAACCAGTGTCCAACTGAAATCTGATTAGTTTCTGATGAACTGTGATTCCTTCATACCATTCGCTTGCATCAACAACATAACAGTCTCAATGGAACCAACATAAAAGTCATCATCACTACTATTTTCTTCAACATAATTTACTTCTTTTTCTGGCTAAGATTTGCAAACCCTGGCGAAATGGTGAAGTTTAAAACATTTAGAACATTTTTTTCCATGAGCTGGGCACTGCTCACGCTTGTCATGATTTAATCCGCACCGAAAACAATCATTTTTTTTCCTTTTTCCGTTGGCTAGGGTTCTGAGGCATTTTTTGCGTTTTGATTCGTTTTGTTTACGGTTTAATCCTTGAACTTCTACCGTACGATCTTCACCAACCATGGTTTGCAATTGTTCCTGTGCTAGTTCGTAGGTACGTGCTATGTCTATAGCTTGTTCTAGTGTTAACTCCGAGCCCTCCTGAATAAGTTTTTCTCTTACTTTCTGTGACTGACACCCAATGACGACTCTGTCTCGCACCATTTCATCTGGGTCTTTGTACCCACAATCTTTTACTAACAACTTCAATTCATTTAAAAACTGTTCAAACGATTCACTCTCTTGTTGTATTTTTTTGTGGAATTTGTACCGCGCGAAAACATGGTTTGATTTTGGCTTTACATAGGCTTCAAATTTGTCATAATATGTGCTGAGTTTCTTTGACTCATCGTCCGTGAGTGTCCTGTGTTGTATATATCACGGCCTTTTTCCCCTACCCAAATCATTAGGTAATTACACTGTTCGTCTTCTTCCTTACCTTTGAGTGGGCCTCCAAACATGAATTTACAGTGCTGTTTGAACGATCGCCACGCTCCAGGTAGATCACCACTTGACCAGTCCATTTTTGGCGTGTGTATTTCCCTCCATAATATTTCAATCCTAATTTTGAATCCTTTCACTCTTATTACTTGTTGATAATATCAATCGATTGCTTTCACTGGAGGCGATAACTAGAGATCACTTCTGACACCATGTTGTGTATGCTAAACACATAACGCCATGTTTGACAAGTGACCTTCTTCATAATACCCAGAATGCCTAGTAGCATAATACATTACAGTAGTAGTAGTAGTAGTAGTAGTTGTAATAGTAGTAGTAGTAGTAGTAGTAGTAGTAATAGTAATAGTAGTAGTAGTAGTAGTAGTAGTAGTAGTAGTAATAGTAGTAGTAGTAGTAGTAGTAGTAATAGGTAATAGTAGTAGTAGTAGTAGTATAGTAGTAGTAGGTAATAGTAGTAGTAGTAGTAGTAGTAATAGTAGTAGTAATAGTAGTAGTAGTAGTAGTAGTAGTAGTAATAGTAATAGTAATAGTAATAGTAGTAGTAGCAGCAGCAGCAGCAGCAGCAGCAGCAGTAGTAGTAGTACTAGCTACTAATTTGTCTGTTTCATGTTTTAGAGACAAGTCTGTCGATGGGACCTGGCGTTGGAGTGATGGTGATTCAGCTGTGTATACCAATTGGGACAGCAGCGCAGTGGACGACCGCAGTGACAGGCGTGACTGCGTGATACTTGATGCCAAAAAAGGGAAGTGGCGTGACGCCCCGTGTTCTCAGAAGCACAACTTCATCTGTAAAAGAAATTCTGACGGTGAGTGAAACATTAGTTGTTTGAAATCTCTTCAATGATTTTGTTAAAGTCTTTGTAAATAGCGTCTAATGGCCCACTTGGTTTATGAGTGAACCTCAGTTTTCTAGGCCAAGTTTTTACCTTTTTTTTTTAAAAAAAGAATATTGAAGTGCATTAGCGTGTAATTAAAGCATGTGGCTTGGTCAATTCTATAAGTTGGAAATTTTGATCATTACCGTAGGGAAATTACAAAAATGACGTTTTGAACAATTATTCTTCTCAGTTTCGAACATCGACTTTTTTGCTTTGCTTATGGCGGTGACCAAACTTTTCAACCTAGAATGAAAGAAGAGAAAACAATTTTTAAGCCATTGGCGGAATCGAACCCCACATCTTCGGTTTACTAGTCCGACGTGTTAACCACTACACTACCAGGACTAACCACGCTGGAAATGCAGCCAGTTAATGTAATGTATGAGGTAACTGCAGGGATCCCAAGGCATTATTTTCTCTATGGATAAGTTGAACACCGTAAATTTGGGTACGCATAGAATTAATGAAATGACATGAAAGTGTATTAAATACACTTTCATGTCTTTACAACCTAGAGTTGATTAACCACGAGAAAGAACTTTTTTATTTTTATTTATTTTTTTACCGTTTCTTGTTGATATTTTGCGCTTTCAATGTTAAGCTTGTTGGAGCTTTCAGTTCAATTTACCAAAAATTTTTTTTTTCATTTAAGACTGCATCAAGGGCTGGAAACGATTGTCACTGAACAGCGTCAAAGGCTGTTACAAACTCATGAACGGCACCAGGTCCTGGGAAGACGCTCAGGCAATCTGTGTAGACCAGGGAGGTAACCTGGCCTCCATCCTTAGTGATGACGAGCAGACCATGGTAGCACAAGTAAGTTATTTAAAGTTTTTAAGTATATACCTAGAAACATTTGTAGAGGTTTAAATAAAAAAAAATGTGTAAACCAGGGAGGTAACCTAACCTCCATCCTCAGTCATGACTAGCAGGGCTAGTATGTAAACTAAAAAAAAAGCAAATAACTTTATTTATACTCGGATTTTGGAGTAGCTGTGAAGGTAATTTCTCCGAGTTTGACACACACACGGCACAACTAAAAACACGGTACCAACTGAACAAACCAGTTAACCATTGACTAAGCGGTGTGGATATGACTCTGGGAACACCCAAGGCAAATCCAGATTTAAAGTGGTCAGAGTTGAGATTTGAACCCGGAACATTTGCATCTTTATCCAGCACCCTGACAACTGATGAGCCACACGCTGCTTCCGACAGTTTTTTTGCTCGGTCCCAGTTAACTTGGGGGATAGGAGGGATAACTCTACCCTCCGAGATAACTTTCTCTGGTAAACAGTCCCTCGGGTATGTTTGTCTACGGCAGTTTTGGTAAAAAGTTAATGAAATGAAAGCGTTGCTGCTTGTGTGTTTACATATCTAAGTTGGTATTTTATTTCTCAACTAATCCCAATTCATTTCTGTTTAGGTGTACTCCAACGAAAACCTGTGGATTGGATACAACGATAAAGACAACGAAGGAGACTGGGTCTGGACTGACCGCATGACATCATCTTATACAAATTGGGATGACAAGTCTCCTAACAACGGTGGAGTAACGTGTGCTATTGTTACAAGACAAGGCGGTTGGCACGACGAGTCATGCCGTAACAAATACAGTTTTATTTGTCGCAAGCCTAGTGAGTGCTTGTTGTAGTTCTAAGATGATACTTTACTTGATTGTTGAGTATCTCTCTCCTGAATGTGTTCAAGTGATCATCAGCGTTCTGATTTACTCTTTGTAGCATTGTGTCATTGTCATTCTTATCAATCACTGGAATTACCGTGCTATGTGTGTAACGTATATCTACCTAGTCTCATTATACGTGATATTTAGATAACTTAAGATTGATTTTTTTATCATTACTGTCACTACTGTCAGGAGCAGTATTTCGTAAAACTACCTCTGTTGTTCTGACAAAAACCTTAAGCTCAACATTGCAGCAAAACAGTTTAAAAAGCGATGCTACGCGATTTTCTACCCGCGTACAAAATTAATTAAGTTGATGCAGGTGAGTAATCCTGACTTTTTATTGGCTAAACCGACCTCTTCTACTTTCTGCAAAAACCTTTTTCAACTTGCAACAGATTATTTTGATGGGAGACAAGTTTGTAAGCGGGCGGAAAAACGCGCAGCATTGCTTTTCACCCTGTTTCGAGGCAATGTTGCGAGATTGCTTGTGGGATTTTGTTGCTCGTATTCTTATTCTTCTTCTGCCATAGCATATGCATTCTGTTGACGAATCATGGTTTGTTCTTCCTCCATTTATTTCTGTCTCTTGCAACATCACCCAGATCTTTCTTATAGTACAAGTTCAGTCGAACATCTTCATCCGTGCCTTAAACCACGTAAGATTAACTTAGTCGTCTCGTACCGAGAAGTATTTATGTATTTTTATAGCGCTTATCCCTAAAGCTCTAAACGCTATACAAATGAACGGTTCGACATTTGAGGGTCTCAGATAGTCCGCAAGAGCGGCGCCGGCTCACATATAATTGAAACATTAATCTAAACATTTTATTGTTTTCACGATGAGGTTTTGAGAACAGATTTCCAAAAATTTCCAGATTTTGTGCTGTTCTTAAATGATAATGTGAAAATCGATCAACTGAACTATTTTTTCATTCAAATTTTTCAGGCCCAAAGAACATTCCCAAGTATATTCACGGTAAGTATTATTGATTCTGGTTGAATAACCTGTACTAGAATTTCCCTCTTCTGTTTGGAGCACTAGTCTTCAACAGTAATTCAGTTACAAATAAGACTGAAGTATCAAAAAGCATTACGGATTATCCATCCTTTTTTTAGCTACTTTTTGGCTTCAACTCCCTGTATTCTTCTACACAGATAACTTTATTTTCCAAAAACCTTTTTGAAGGCTTGTGACCCTACGTCCTATTTATTTTCTTACATTTAATTGCCTCGCAGTGACGAACAATGTCTCAACCTTCTGGTTTCATCAACCCAACGTAGAATAGAACTTTTTAAGAATTTTTATTCTTGAAATGTTTTTAAGCACATTTATAATTTAAAGGGTTTTCAAAATATTTTTTTAAGTGTGAAGTGAAGTGGGAAATATAAAACTAGAGTTTATAAACTTGTAAATTTTACAAAATTTTCTATGTAAAATCCAGTGGAATACCGAGTGGTAGAAACCAGAGAAAAAATAATTTTATATCTAGGTTGTGGTGATATAATTTTTTTCCTCACCTGTGTAATATCTATTTTGAGATTTTGGCTTTGCTTGCTAACAAGCTTTTTTTGCCTTGTTCATTTGCTCTGTAGAGAAAATTCCCGTTCGTCTTTTCTCGAGTTGAAGTTATGTTTATTGTAGAATAAAAGAAACCTTGTTAATCCAAGAACTCAAGCCCCCCATGAATTCAAACGTGGCCAGTGAGAAGTTGTTACTATATTAGTAACAGTCAAACACTGTCGTTTCTTTCTTTTTATTGGTTAATTAACTTAGTACCCAGTTCACCCTATTTCTTTTATAAGAACGGTCACTTTTGAAAATATTTGTAGAGTAGCAAACGAAACGTCAAGTTATAAAATGCATACCAAAATGTTTATATCCGCTATCTGTGTTCTGTTTTTGAAGTTATGTTTGCTTTTATATTTTCAATGGAGACAATTAGGGTTCATAAAGTCACAGATGATGATTTAATCGATCTCGTCGAAGACCAACAAATGAAGTAGAAAACTGAAATTAGGAAATGAAAGCGTTTTCGGAATACCTTTGTAAACAGTTATGTAAGGCAATAATAATCTTAGGGGATTGTAAATATCGTGGTACTTTGTTTCGAAATTACTAAATGACATGCATTTACACGTACAATAAATCTCTTTATTTCATTATTGAGATTATGAATTTCTGGTATTATCAAGATCAATTAAATATATTTTAATGGCTTCTTCTTGAGTAAGATAACCAGATTTTGTTTTAAAAACAATAAAAGTTTGATTAAAACATGCAGATAAAATATCCTAACGTTTTCGACAAATTCATCATCAGGGATAAAAGCTACGGAAATCTATGTTAACTATGTTATCCCCATTGATAAGATTAATAACGGAAACCTAACTTTTGTTTGTTCAGAACTTGTACAAATTGTAAAACAAGCGTTTTGTATGCTATTGTAAATTTTTAAAACAACTTTTTACTTGAAAGAGTATACTCAAAAATTTTTTAGATGTTCCGCTGGCTCTGAATTAGATTTCTTATTGTCTCTCCATAAAACTGTCATCACACGAATAAAGGTCTTGGGCAGTGTTTAAGGAGTGTTTTTGTCTTTTACGTTAAAAGCGTCTTGATTTTTCTATGTTTTTTGTTTCAACGCAGACATGCTTCCACCAGTTGCCACGCTTGTTGCCAACAAGTCACTTAATCCTGAATTGGACGACAGCATCAGCATATTCGGCAAGAAGTCAGGTGCGATGGTTGAAATAAAATACATTATTATAGTCTGTATTTAAGTGCCTGTTAGTCCGTTTAAGTTTTCTTTTCGTGCTAATGTAATTGGTTCTTGAGCAGTTCTTCAGAGCAGCAAATATCTCTTAGAAAGTAAAATACTGTAGTCTGTCTGTATGTAGTGTGTCGGTTTGAAATTAGACTTAGAGAAGAGAAATAAAAACACAGTTTTTTTCCATTTTTGTACAGGTAATGGTTCTTAGTATCACATAGTATGTTTTTTACTGACTCTATTGATTATTACCTTCAAGATTGAACTTGATTCCTTACTTACATATCGGGATTCCCTTTACTTTGTTCGCTATACTCTTGTCTGTATTCTTTTATTCTTTTTTCTGTATTCTTTATGCCTTTGTTTGTTTTCTGGCTTCCCTTGACCGTATTTGGATTCTAAATCCCCTTGACACTCTTGTCTTTATTCTCTATTCATATGTCTGTTTAGTTTGTTCCCTTGCCTGTTTTCTGGAACCCTTTGAATGTTTTCTTGATACTCTTGACTGTATTCTTGATTCTTCTGTCTGTATTCTCCACTCCCTGGCCTTTTTTCTGGATCTCCTTGAATTTTTCTTGATACTCTTGACTGTGTTCTTGATTCTTCTGTCTGTATTCTCCACTCCCTGGCCTTTTTTCTGGATCTCCTTGAATGTTTTCTTGATACTCTTGTCTGTATTCTTGATTCATCATTTTTATGTATTCTGGATTCCCGTGTTTGGATTCTGTATTCTTTTGCTTTGTTTCTGGAGTCCCTTGCCTGTATCCTAGATTTCCTGGACTGGTATTTTGATCCTGTTCTATGTATTATTGATTCAGTTGTTTGTATTCTCTATTCCTTTGCCTGTTTTCTGGATTCCCTTGTATGGATTCTGGTGTTCCTTGATTATATCTTTGATTCCTTTGACTATTCTCTTGATTATCTTGTTCTTATTTTTGAATCATTTGTCTAATATTCTCTATTCCCTTATTTATTTTCTGGATCCCATTTCTTGATACTCTTGCTTATATTCTTGATTTCTTTGTCTATGTAATTTGTTCCCTCACCTTTTTTGTTGGTTCTTTTGTCTGGAGTCCCATGCCTATATCCTAGATACCCTTGACTTTTTTTTTTTTAATATTCTTGTCTTTATTATTGATTCAGTTGTCTGTGTTCTTTATTCTTTTGCCTCTTTTCTGGATTCCCTTGTCAGGATTATTAAGTTCCCTTGATTGTATCTTTGATTCCCTTGAATTTTCTCTTGATACTCTTGCCCCAAGGCCAATTGTTTAAAATCCAATTAGCACTAACCCAGATTTTTGTGTCCAACCTTACAGGGACGGCTGTGAGTATAATTTGGGGATTAACAAGTTATTTCCTTTGAAAATCCAAAACAGTATTGAAAAAATCATTTACCTTTTTTAATAAAGAAATTGCTGCCTTAATTTTTGTTTAGACCAGGGTTGAAGTCCACCTGCTTTTGAGCAACCTAGCCCTTGTCTGTATTCTTGATTTATATGTCTTTATTCTTGCTATTCCCGTGCCTTTTTCCCGATTTTTTTGATTGTATTCTGGAGTCCCTTGTCCGGATTTTGGGATCTCTTGATTGTATCTTTGATTTCCTTGAATGTTCTTTTGACACTCTTGTCTGTATTCTTTATAAACATTTTGCCTCTATAAGACCGACATTGACATCTATTGTCTTATATTGCAACGTTTCTTATAATAAACAGAATAGCGGGAATAATGTAAGGATGATCGTGAGTTCCATTAGAACTGGGTTCAAATTCTGCATATCCTCGTGCTATTTCTTACGTCGATCTCAGCTTAAAATTTTTACGTAGAAGTTGTATTTAAAAGATTTATTCTCATATCTTTTTCCAGTTGCACCAATAAACTTTTGGACAGCACAGAAAATTTTCAACAACAAAATCCATGGCTCTAACCCAATTGCCGTCCACGGAAAAATCCTATCAGTAAATGGTGGACTTCAGTTAAATGGAAAAGACTCTTGGTTGGACGCAGGTGATTTTTTTGGTCAATGTCTTGGCGATCCTGACTTGTGTATCAAGGGGTTTTCCTACGCCTTACAGGTAAAGACCTTGAGATTTTCTCTCTTGTCTTTCATACATGAATTGTTACCAACTCTCGATACTCTCAGGTTTAGATTAAACAGTGGGTCAAATTAAACGGGGAGATGCTTCAAGCGTTTTGAAAACGTATTAAACGGTTGGGGTCAAAACAAACGGGGCCAAGCTAATTCAAAAATTGATAAGGGAGGGGAGGGTATTGAACAATAAACGATGTGTTTTAATGGTGTTAATATCAGTTTGAATGTCCTGTAGTTTGTCATTTAGTTTGAGTAAAGTGATATTTTTAACATAGCTCGAGTAAACTCGAGACTACTAAGACTATTAATCAACTCTTGAACTTCGAGAAAGGGAGAATCAACTTGTTTATTATTTGATGGACTATGCCTCTATAAACATAGGCTAATTTACTGTATTAATACTTATTATTTGACAGCCGTTATTGTGTTACAAAACATTTCATTTCTATTCCGTAGAATCATTATCTATTGTGTAGCTGGTATTGTCTCCAGACCTTTACTATTGCATCATATCCTGTAACAAGCAAACTGACAAGAGTTCCTTTTTGCCAAATATTTTAGTTGAATTTCGACGATGATGTTAAACAATACAAAGACAAGCGTTACGTCCTGGATTCAAGCGGAGACTCGAGAGGAATGTCCGTTTATATCGAGAACGGCACCGTGCATTACAAAGTGGTAACATCCAGTCAAACCTGGGACTTGGAGACCGATCTGGCCAGCAATGAATGGCAAGATATTGTGCTTACCTGGAAGAAAGAAGAAGGTTTGTGAATTGATTCTTCATGTTCGTTTTGTAAAACTGTAGTTAAGGATACAAAATCATCATAATCACGATGAATTCTTAGGTTTCATTACCTTATTGCTTACAACAGTGGTGCAGACTCGGGTACAATACGTTTGTACGTTTCTACAATTTCTCATAAACATGGTTTTCACTATTTTAAAAAATAGGACGTTAGATTTATTGTACTAGAAAAAGGTAAATCACTAAAAATAGTTTGTGACCATCCGTCCACTTACATTGAATATGGACCAAAAATCTTCACTTTGTGTTTTTTTTAGGGAAAAAAACTCGATCCTATTCTGTTCTAGTTCGTAGCAAGTCCGTTTCTCTTTTAGAAGCAGTAGACGCTGGTTTTCTATTTAGAACCATAAGAGTTACAGTAACAATAACATTACGTGGTTGCCAGCCGGGCAAGTATATCAAATTTTATACTTGCCTGGCCCCAATATTACTTGCCCGGCAAAATTTCTTCATTTAAGTAAAATTTCTTATATTAAACACAGTTGAACGCAAGAAGGGTGTTAATTATGTTGTACCCAAGCTACATGATTTTCAACACTTACACATCATTTATTTTTATTACTTAGTTACCAGAGGGTCGATAATTTGATTGCATAAAATATGTAGTAACATAGTTTTAAACGTAAACTCTGATTTTGTCTACATTTTGGATAATTTTCAATTCGTCAGGCCGGACGACCAATCAACATTTCTTGGTCTTCCAAGAGAGTTAATGGTCGTCTCGGGCGACTGGACGACTGCGAATCTGGGACCTGCTGTTACTGGCGGAACAGGAAAGGATATAGGATGACTCTCACTCTTCATATCTGTCATCAGCTTTTAACATAAGAGGTCCATACAGTATTTTTGCTTGTTCGACACATTCGAAAGCATCGTACAATTTGGGAGAAATTTCCTGTCACATTTGTGCAGCGTACTATGAAACTGATTTAATATTGACCATTTACTTTCCATAAGACTGGAAAGTGAAGCCAAATATCGTGGAAAAAAAGATCAGACAAATATTTAGTGATCTTGTCAGAAGGTGAACCTATTTAGAGTCCTCGTAAGACCGGAACTTGAAACCGGAATTTGAAAAATTAGCATTAAAGAGCACGAAATAACTCATGTTTCCTAAACTTTTTTATCAAGGATAGTAGCTCTGTTTCTAACCTTTGTCAGTAAGCTCTATAGCTTTTTACATCGCAATTTCGTTTGTTTTTCCTCAAGGTTTGATGCTATACGTAAATGGAGCTTTCCGTGACTCCCTAAAAGAGGGCACATCAACTGACCCTGTACCAAATAAACAAGCACGACTAACTATTGGACGCAAGAGCGGAAATCCACCATATAAATATACAAGGTATGTATAGGGATTATCTTTTAAAACCACTGATGACATTGGTATGTTTTAAATGCTCCTTAACCGGGCTGTAGTTAAGTCAAATCAGCAAGACATGGATGGCATTGTGTAAGTTGTCTTTGGCAATTCTCCTCATTCCCTTTCGCTACTGTTTAACTTACATCCCTTACTCATTGTAAAGTTTCAATAAAGGACTCTCGAAACAAATGATATACATGCGTAAATTCAACTTCATTAAAAGAAAGACATTTGGGTAAAAATTTCTATTTTGTTAAATATTGTGAAAAAGGTAAAAAGAAAAATTCTTTAAACTGAATTTATTTATTTGAATTTTTCTGGAGGCAAGGTATAGTAGCCCTCGTTACAAACTGCCACAAAACCTATTGCAACTCAAACATACCAATCAAAAATTGTTATTTGTTCTCTATCTTGTATTTTAAAATATTCAGGATGTACATCAGTTCACTGTTGGCGTTTACACGATTCTTAGCACCAGAGGACATTCCTTATGTATTCACCTACGACGATACTGGTATGAAATGTCAACCATAATATAAGTACAGAATTTTTGCTCTGTGTTTAATGTATATCTAAACTGGCCTCGAGTTTCCAATTTCTGATTAATTCATCGGTACAAAAGCTAAATTGTTCTCCAAAATATTTTGCATCGTTACTTTTTAATAACGTTATAACCAATCATCTTTGAAAACGAGCTTACTCAGTTAATTGTTACGAATATTTCTACCAGTATGTATAGACCTTATGCAGATATGGCGACCATCTTAGTATTTTTGTCTTCATTCAAATTAGCCTCAGTAGCTTCGTTTGGGGTATTATAGACCTTATTCATAAATGGTGACTATTTTAGTATTCTTTTATCTTCATTGAAAATAGCTGTACTTGCGTACTGCTCGAGCAGAAAAATGAAAAGGATATGTTACCCAAACGAGTCGTCTAATGGAGCTATTTTACACGATCCCTGGCTCTGCCTAGATTTGAATATTGGTGCAACCTCTTTCGACTAAGTTAACTCAGCTTTCAATCCTTTCGGGGTTGGTAAATGAGAACCAGCGTCTGCTGGGAGCTAACCTGCGATGGGTTAGTGCTCCATCCAGGGAGAGTCAAAGAATATCAACCGCTTAACACTACAGAAACCGGAGATAGGCGCAGGCTCCATGGGCCTTTTGGTTCTTAGCTAGCTCCGGAGATATTTATTATGTTTTATACACAAGGTTTCACATTAGTAAACCAGTACTGCTTTAGGTAATAAATGTTTCACAATACTCAATTGATGTGTATGCCCGGCGTTTCCACGTCGCATTCGGATTTTTATAGGTCTCATATTAGTATTTCAGGAATACTATAGGTAAAATTCAATATGTGTGTATATCCAATATTCCCGCTCGAGAAACCAAGAGTGCTATATTTAATACATCCTTCTGAAAATTTCTTGATAAAGCCAGATGAGTCATTTTATTTATTTTATTGTTTATCTACCTCCTTGTTTCAGTTGTACCCCGTTATATGTGGCTCTTACCAAAAATTGAAAATGGAGCAATCCCTGGAAGCCCAGATATAGATGTTAGTGGACCAGTAAAGGCAGTCGACGGAGGCGTCCACCTCGATGGCCAGAGCTCATACCTGAAGATTGGAGGTTTCAAAGGGAAATGTTTGCACAATCCTGAGAAATGCACCCAAGGACTAAGCTTTAGTTGCAAACTCAAGTTTAACAGGGTGAATATTCATTGTACTTGACATGCTTTGGTCATTATTGTTCATATGTCAAATCAATGTCGCACCATGGTTAGTTCCCTCGTGAGCTCATAGTAACAACCTTCGATCCGCCAACTCTACGATCTGTAATTGCGAGCTCGACCGATTCCCGCAATTCCACCCTTGTTTTTCTCACTTTTTCTCAATCATTTTATACCACGTGTTAGCTGGGCGTCCTTTGTTCATTTTGCTTTTGGATGTCCAGTTTAAAGCAATCTTGCTGTAGAACGTGGCCTGTCGTGTCCAATAAGTTTCCATCGCTTCTTCTAAAGTTGTACACTAGTAGTTAACGTTCTTGCCTTTCAGTAAAGTTATTCTACAAAACATTTTTGGCCAATGTTCCCATTGTTATTTCCAAATAATGCATCTGCATTGGTTCTTTTCATAACAATGCAAGCAAAAGACAACGCTTGCTGTCACTCACCAAGTGGAACAAAAATGTTTTGCTTTTTTAACCATCTTATGTTCTGTGTACCCATACCTTACTTTCGTTCATGCTAGATACTGCTACAAATTCGTCAACATTTTTAGAACGTGCTGTATTAATATTTTTTAAGAATAGACACTAGGGGATTAAAGCAGCATCGCGCGTGTTTCTAGATAATAATAGAAAACGTAATATCGTGGGAATACACGAGAATAGGTTGAAGGGAAAAGGAAGCGAAGCCGACTTTTCTTTCTGTTATCAGTGTTCTGCTACTTCATAGCATTTTTTGTTTTTGTTTAGAAGTACAAGTGATGATGTTTATTTCTTTTAGAAAATAACTTCACAAAAAAAACATACTTAACCTTACCCTTGAACCTAACGGCCTTAATAAACGAGACGAAACTTACTAATCTTTAACTTCGCCTTTACGAGGTCTTTTCG
>JANCMA020014858.1:0-27994 GCA_024336925.2 Zoanthus solanderi
AAAATTCGCAAAGATGATGTCATTAATTGATGTTACTGTTGCCATGGAAACAAATCAACTAACATATGACAAATATTTTTGAAAACTACAATAGTCGTTTAAATGAAATTAAACGAAATTAAAAAGTTTAATTCACAGCACTTAAAGTAACAACCAACACTGTTAGTATTTGTACTTACAAGG
Organism: Zoanthus solanderi; assembly: GCA_024336925.2. Taxonomy (NCBI): domain Eukaryota; kingdom Metazoa; phylum Cnidaria; class Anthozoa; order Zoantharia; family Zoanthidae; genus Zoanthus; species Zoanthus solanderi. The sequence continues at coordinate 184 of JANCMA020014858.1, forward strand.
CGAATGTTTCGTTTTTTAAAGACCTTTAACAAAAAACAAAACAGTTTAATTAGTAATAATGTTCTGTAATCATTTTCTCTTTCTTGTTATCACCAATAATGCGCAACATACGACAGAAATGTTCAATTCTCTTAACTAGGAACGATACTCTTTTGTTCTCAAGTGTCGGTGATTACTGGTTTGTACTGAATAAAAACTCAAAAGTTAATACATCTGATAAATCAATTTTGCTCATCAACAAATATGTGCATGGCGTAAGGAACAACAAAACCTGGGCCACTCTAATAGCTATGGACCCTATTCAAAAATGGCGACGATTTAAATATTCTTTTGTCTACATTTAAATTAGCCCTTCTATCCTCGTTTGTGGTAAGATATTCTTTTGAAAGTTGAACTCAGCAACGAGGCTGCTAGGGCTAATTTGAATGTAGACAAATGAACACTATAACCGCCGCCATTTTTGAATAGGGTCTGCCATGTTGATAAGGGCTAATTAGGTTGAAACAGCGGTCCATGGTTGCTAGCATAAAGCACGTCCCTATTTACTTGTGCCAGCAGCGAAGCGCGGCACAAGTTTAGGTTTGCCCCGTGTTTTTTTTTTTTTTTTATTTATTTATTTGTGTCGAGGTCTTCAGCCACTTGATGTAATACTTGATATACTGGACAGCGACTGAGAAGCCGTATACAGTCCGAACTCAATAAAATCAAAAGCTTTCACATTTTAACAACGAGCTGGCACAAGTATACGCTCCTAAAGTGTCTTGTTTTTTGTAGATTTAAGGGTAATACTCGCTAACAACGGGGCTTTGTGCCCATAGTAGTGGCTGCACGCGTGTGCTACCTATACTCTGTAGTAGCGTAAAAGGTGGCAGTGTGCCAAATTTAGATTTTTTCTAACTGTGGCCCTAATTAAACGATTTGACCAAGCAATTTGAACAAGAATTAAGCTATTTGGCTGGTTATATGTGATTTTTGATAATTTAACCGGCCTTGAGCAAAACTAACGAGCTTTAGCCGGTTTTCCTGTGTTAGTTTCCCAACCTCGCTGGATGCAACGATCAAACATATATTAAGATTAACATATACTTGAAGTTATACAACAACGATTGTGTGAGGACTTACTCTTTTGGAAAGGGAATAGGTTGTAAAAGCGTGGCTAGGTTTGGCCTCCAGTCCTCAAACTGGGCTCTAAAACAAAAATAAAAAAATGTTATTAGTAATGAAAAAGATTGTACGTCAATGATTACATGCAATACAAAATAGTGAGCAGATGCTCTGACGAAGGGTTAACATTACAAAAGCCTGCTTTGTGCTCTCCCTACGGCGACCAACAAACCTTTCAACCTACACTTGATTAAACCAAGTGTGACATTTTAATACCTCTAATTTCTAGTAATTGTTAAATATGTACATGTATGCTTCATTCTATTTATTCCTACGAGTGAGCTCAGTTTTAATTCAATGCTGTCTGACAAAATAAACTGAAACTGACTGCCTATTTCTACCAACGACTAAGTTTGTTTACCTTTGATGGGTATAACACTTAACATGTTTATATCTATCATCATAGTTATTGTAAAGTTATTATGATCATAATCATCATCATCATCGTCATCAACATCATCATCATCGTCATCAACATCATCATCATCGTTGTTACCTTATTTTTTAAGGCTTTAGCCCACTTAGCTGGAGTACTCACACTGTATCAAGAACTGTCATGAAACACAAGAGAAATTTCTGGTTCACCTCTGGATAATGTATTTGTCTGAAAGAAATAATGCGTATTGAGCTGAAAGAAACTTTCATATCCTTTTCATAAACTTTCATTTCTTAGTTTGGTTCATTCCAATAACGAGATATCAGTATCGATATAAGTACTGGGAGAAATAGTACCACATAGTACTGGTATCGTATAATGGTACATGTAATAGGATATGTTTATGTAGAATTTTGGTCATTGTGGCCCCTGCATCATGTAAGATATATGTCGTAGCGGTAAGAAATTGTATCATTACTGCTACAGTATTGTGCAGTGGCTCCAACATCGAGATATATCTGGTATTGGGAGAAACAGTATCATTACAGTAATGGTACCGCATCATGGCTTCAGTATCAGGATAGGTATCATATAGAATAGACTTTGCAATTTCAAGATCGTTTTGTGGATCCGTATTGCGAGAGACTGGATCCCTGCAGACCTAATAACATACCTTGGCTTTTGTGACCAGATGCAAGCACCATCGAGTTAAATTGAACATTGATAACATCTTTAGTATTGCAGTACAGTATGTATTGCATCTAGATAATCTGCGCTATTGCACCTGGGATACTATAGTGAGAAAAGTATCCTATCGGAATAAGTTGCACCATTCCCACCCCAGCATTGTATCGTGGATGCTACTTACATTAATGTTTCTGGAACATCAAAAGTTGAATAAACGGCAGCAAGGACAACAGCAACCATGTTTGGTAGTATTCTGGGATGCGGGCACACTGCTGCAGGACTGTGCATGCTACAAGTAAGGTATAGAAAAAAAAACTACTCATGCTTGGTCTAATAAAAGCCGCGGGCTTTTTTTCACTCAATCTATCACAAAGTATAGTAAGCACAAATGATAGCAGCCGTGAACTGCTATCTTATTTAACAACTGGATTCTGTGCTAACCATAAGGCCAAAACAGCTTTGCATGGCTGCTATACTTACTCACTATTCAGGGTTTTCAGTAGAAATTTTTTTCGTTTTTGAATTAGGGGTCCCAAACAAAATTCAAGGGGTCCCATCAAATCAATTTATTCCAAAGTATCTTTTTTCATGCAGTTGTTCACCATTTTGATTCTAATCATGTGTTCTTCCTAGGTTACAGTGTTCCTCTTTCATGACTACACATGCCTTAGATTGTGTCATTGGATTTTTGCTCAAGCGAAACGAGTTTCTGCTTGGTATTTCCGTCAATTTTGCTTAAACTTATTTGCATTAAGGAGAGGTTATCTGCTCTGTTCATACAAAGTGTATTTTACTCCGTAATGTTCTGTCATTCTTCTGCGGCCCAGGGACGCACTGCATTGCATTTTTTGCGTCCCAAATTATTTTTGCATAAAATACGCATTATTTTGCGTTAATGAAAACCCGGCTATTTTTATGGTAGGGTTAAGAAAGTATTGAACACTACCACTGCGACATTAGTACCCACTTTTAGTGGCTGCAAGAACTTAGTGTACTATCGCACATGTGCTATCTTTTCCAGTCCAGAACCTTCATCGACTTACCTTACAACAAAATCCCTCACGTCTTGAGCTCTTTCATCTTTACAGTAGAGAGTATAAATATAATCTTGAACAAACATTCTCAAGTGGGGGTACTTCCCGAAATCCTACCAAGTAAAACAAAACACTAAAGCTATAAATGCAACAGCTGGTAAAGAAAAACTAAAATTAAATTCTCCAAATTATACAAAATGAGAAAATTCTGTTACAAGCTAAAACAATTTTTTTCTATCATTTTGTGGCCACCTTCAGATTCATCTGTGCTTCATTGATTTATTTTTGTGGGAGCTTAGCTCATTTGTGAAATTTCTGACTGCTATGTAGAGGCCCTTACCTTGAAGGGAATCCTAGACAGGGACGAGCTGGGGAATTTAAACTTAGTATACAGTAGTTTTCAATTCCTCTCACGCTTCTACTGGGAACTTAATTTAAGAATCCAGATACTTGGTGACAAGAGCAGGGTTATGATCTGGTGTTGTGGTACCAAGTGGCAGTATCATAAAAATGACACTTAAACTATTCCAAGGAAATGTAAGAAATGTGTTTTATATTCTAGTAGATTATATTTTTGCACACCAATTTACTTGAAAACGTTTTGAAAGACCTGTACAAAACCAGTGTTGACTGTCGTTCAAGCTGATACAAAGACAAGAAAAAATGAAGAACACTGAAGATCGACTTACCATATTATGTTTAAGTATTCTATGTATTGATGGCTGAAAGATTTCCATAACATCACTGTTGTATGGTTGACCTTTACAGTGCTTGAATATGAAAAAATATAAAACTGTTATTAAATATTGTATGTTTTTGACGCTAGCTAGCAGAAGTTTTTTTAAACAGATTTTAAAAATGTATTTTACAGACTTTGTATAGAATGTAGCATTTAAAACAAAAGTTTGAGATCTTTGTGTTGGACAAATTTTGGCATATTACCAAAAAATGGGCCGCAATATTGTCTTTCTCAAAGGCACTTGACCACCCACGTAAACTACCGAATGATTACAAAATAATTGTGTAACATTACTACGAATGCACTTTAAATAATGATACGAGTAAAAACTAGGCAGTTCAACGGCAGTGGAATGTAGAAAGGTACTAATTGTGATGTTGTTAAACCATTGATCTGATTGGCTAAACTTTAAAAATAGACCATATCTTCATAAGTAAGCCAATGTATTTCTTTCCAGTTCACTCTTTCAAGTCTTTCTAGTTTCTCTTTTTAAACTTAAGAAAAATTTTATGTGGGGAACATTGAAAGTGAAAAGGTTTTCTTTGCCTTTGTTTTGGATTTCTATGCGTGGTTAAAATATTATAGCACAAAAGATACATTGCTTAAAAATAGAGTTTCACTGCTTTCTAATTTAAAACTATGTTGTACGCAGGTTGATGTATTCTCAGTATGAAAATTTAAACATTCTGATGTGGAAAAAGTGAAATGCCGCAGAACAATGGGTGATTTCCTAGTTTTTACACGGACCATTACTTAATTTAGTCGCACCTTAATTCTTCCATGCCTAATGGCCTGCGTGTGATTTTTCATACTTGGAACAAAACTGTCTGATATTTTCGCAGATACTTAAAAGTAATAGCTTCATTATTCACAGATGTGCACGCAATTAACACGTGTTAACTTGCTACTGTAACACGTGCAGCTATAAATTATAAACCACCATTGTTTTTGTTGCTGATACTGTGCCAAAACTCACTTGATATCAATTTGGTTTTGCCCAGAGAGGATTTAAGGTTGGGTCCCGATTTTTTACTCTGGAGAACTCCTGGAAAACTCATAGAATTTTGTTATCGTCAGTCGATGAGCACCATAAAAAATGAGGAAGATCATTTCGGTTATGCTGGTTTTTCCTATTCTCCTAAAGTGCACTGCAAGCAGCAAAATAATTTATGTTCCGAGACCAACCTCATAAAACACATATCAGTGTTTTCTCATAAATGGAATGCTGCGTCGGTGTTTCTACAAAAATAGTTTTTTTTCCTCGCCATTTAAATCCTTTTAATCATTCTATTTCTGATTTTGTTGCATTTGGTCTTTCTTTCATCAACGGCAGTAACGATTGTCGCAAGACTTGAGAAATGCGACTACAATTGGGCACTCTTAATCCCAACGGGATAAATGAACGCTTTACTTTCTGTTAACCTTATGTTATCCCGTTAACTTTTTGTCTTTTTAATTTTTTTTTCTTACATATCTCTATCCTTTTATTTCCTTTTGTTTTTTACATACCTATCTTACTGCGTTATCTTGCTTTACATCGCTATATAACCACCTCTTTATTTATCTCTCATGCATTCACTCCGATGAAGGACTACAGTCCGAAACGTCAGTTATAAAATTATTTTTCACTACGGTGAACAACTTAACTATTTGTAAAGCTGTCAAAATGTTTTTCAGATGAACCTGATCAAAAAGCTCTACGTGAAATTGACATCAAGGTCATAAAAAGCTGGTTGAATTAACAGTCGAATTTGCAGAAAAACGTAACAAAAATGCAGAAAATTCGAACATTTGCACAATAGATCAGGTTCTAATTCTCAGTTGCTGGCGATTTAAATGACTGCAGATTTATTTTATACAGTCGGCCTCGTCTTGGTTTTAAATATTCAAAAGTACAAGTGAGAGAATGCGAGAAATCTCTCTTCCAACGATACTCACAGTTGAAAATAGTGTAAAACTGCATTGCCATTTAGGAATATGTAATTACATATCGAGGCCAAGACTATAATTTGAACCTGTTGTCGTTGAAGTCAGCGGTAACTGCAAATTCGAAAATAGTCTGCTTTTAACATTTTTTTCTAAATAGTGCTACTACATCTCGATGTGAAGTGTCAATTTTCAGGAGAACTTTGTGAAGTAAGGTTGCATTTGATACTTTAATTAGTAAAATATTAAGCAGGACTGGTTATTGCTCGATATTTCGGAAGACCTGCAAACAGTACTAGTGTTAAGGGGTCCTTCTTCTCTTTGGCGATGGTGGTTGTTATAGGGTCCTTCTCTTTCTGTTCTTCTGCGTCTAACTAAACCATTTTTTTGTTTTACAGGTTACCATATAGACTTCAATACAAACTTTTTCCTAAGCATCGTTTTTTAACAAACAGTGAGTATTACTATCAAGGTACAGTTGAAACAAAGAAAGCCTTAGAGGATCTACGTCAGTACTGCAGTAGCCCTGATTGTGACACGTGGAAAACTGTTAGCAGGCTGAAGTCACCTGGAAGGTAATGTGTTTTTGAGTGTTTTGGCGTTTTTGCTCCCAAGGTGGTTTTAGATATTGTATATTCTGTAAGCAAAGCGGAACTCCGACGTCAGCTGTTTACCCATGGTACGTTTTCTCCTGGTGTTCCTGGAAAAGTCCTGGAAATTTGAAATACAGTATACTTCCAAGGCCGTGGAAAACTCTTGGAAAAATAGATATACTCTTGGAAACTCCTTGTTAATGAGTTTTACAAACAACCAAAACCTGCAGAAGTATCTAATTCATGAATGTACTTATTGTACTTTTTGTATTTTACGTTGTTTCAGTTGCTGCTACTGTAGAAGAAATTACTTGACATCGTTTTATACTTACCGAAATAGAATTTGAGTTTAAGTCCTGGAAAAATAAGTTCTTTACTCTGGAGAACTCCTGGAAAACTCATGGAATTTTGTTATCATCAGTCAGTGACCACCATCTTATCAAAATTTTAGCTCATTCGTTTTGTTGTGATTTTAGGGATTTTGATAGTGGCAATGCTGTTTGTGGTGGTAACAGTGTGGTTGTGAAGGTTGTGGTGGTGATACTAATGATTGGGGTGGTTTTTGGTGGTGATGTCTGCCATCTTGGTCGTGATGGTGATAGTGGTGATGGTGATTTTGTTGGTGATGATACTTATGGTTGTGTTGGTCATAATAGTTGTGGTGATGATGGTGGTTGTGGTGGTCAAACTAATTGTTTGGCGGTTTTGGTGTTGATGTTGGTTGTGGTGATGATAGTAATGGTTTTTGTGATAGTGGTTGTGATGGTGATAGTGGTGATATTGTTGATGGCTGTGGGGGTGATAGTGGTGGTAATAGTCGTGATGGTTATGGTGATAGTGGTGCTTGTGGTAAAATTGTGGTTGAGGTGGTGATTTTAGTTTGCTGTGATTATGGTGGTTCTGGTGGTGATAGTGGTTGTTTGGTGATTGTAATGGTGCTGGTCGTAATGGTTGTCTTCGTTATGATGGTTGTTGTGGTGGTGATGAGTTTGGTGCTTTTGTTCGTGGTGGTGATGTTGGTTTTGATGATAGTGGTGATTTGATGATAGTGATGATTTGGTGTTTTGGTGGTATTATGGTTATGGCAGCTTTAATGGTGGTTGTGATTGTGGTTTTTAGTGATGGTTATAGTAATAGTGGTGGTGGTGGTGGAGACGTTGATGATGATAATGATTAATTAAGATATAAAACTTTTTTTTCCGTGCCATCATAGCCTGGTGAAAACCATGGAGAACGTTTGGGAGAATTAGAAAGCAGATCAGTAAAAACCAGAGACCCAGTACAGAGTTTGTACCTGCTCGATAATTCCAATAACCATCACCCCAACACAACCATCAACATCAACACCACCACTATAACCATCACAACCACCATCAGTACTACAACCAAAACCAACACCACCGCCATCACGAGCTCCAAATCCATTACCACTACCATCACAACCACCATCACCAAACAATCACTCACCACCAAAACCACCATGACCACAACCACTCTCTAAGGGAGATAGACGATATACAAAGTGTGTATGTATAGTTTTATTTCTTTCATGAAACTGTAAATTCTCACAACTTGGAGACAGCCAATCATATCGCTCTTTGTCATGATATCGATCTTTCTTCATAGCGCTTCGAAACACTTGTGGACCAATCAAAACGCATGCGCACATACTATCCAAATTAATTTATTAATTGTTATCATGATGGTGATGGCAATGATGGTAGGAAATGATGATGATCATGATGACGATATTCATAATGATAATTGCGCTGTAGATGATGTTGGAGATGTAGTGTTAGTAAATATGATGATGGTAATGATGTCAAAAAGTAAACTACAATCGTGGTGATAACTACGACCTTAAGAAAACATCTGATAAATTATTATGGTCAGTTCAAATTTATGCATTACGATATGGACTTTACCTGTATTTGTACTTGTATTTTTTTTTCCTTTTTCAGGTTTGCCGAATTTGTAACGACTGGGAAACATTTTAACGAAGAGGAACTACAAATCTACGATTTGATCGGCGAGGACTCGTCTTATTCATTGTTTAGCGAACTGGAAGACAGTGAACTCGATGAAGAGCAACCAGCTTGCTCAACTCCAGACGTCAACACGTGACGGCACTTTAAATATTATATTATTTTATAAAATTTTTACAAATCAAGAAGATAGATTATTTGTCTACCTTTCAAGAGATGGATTTTTTATGCCTTCCCGTCATTTCCTTGTAAAACTGTCTGCCTGTGGTTGGTTACGCTAAGTATATTCTTGGGATGGCTGTGGTAGTTCCATGCGCAATGTCCACTTTCGTCATGTACCGCCTGCGGTTGGTGACGGCATTTTTGTGGTATCAACTTATTCAGTGCCGAAGATCAACTTATGGAAACAATAACAATTTGAACAAAGATAACAACTTTTATTTATTTGTATTTACGTCTGATAATATATCAATTGAATAGTGTGATATTTCAGAAAATGATATCTTCGAATTTTGGCGTGACACATAGAAATATTGAAAACATGTAAAATTGAACATTTTTTTCTTGTCCATTTCATCAGTTGGAGAAGAAACATTCTGCTCATTCGAAGCTTTCGTCATAGCTATTTAACTAAGTAAACTTGTGCTGAATAGTTTGTCCTGATAACCTCTGAAAAACGTTGAATTTTCCAAATTCTGAATTTGCACGAACCCTATTCTGCAGATTGCCTTTGTTTAGCTGAGTTATAAACGTGGATAAGTTGTAGTGTTGCTTCCTTCTCCTTTCGGTCGCGATCTCGATCATTACTCCGTCTCCATGAAAGTTTTTTTTTAATTTAATATTTCCGTTTTTTTTTTTTTACTAGAAATGGAGAGTAATAGTACTATAATGTATCATCTACACCTTTTCTCTCCTTTTAACCGAAGCAAGACTACACTAGCAAAACAATAATCTGGCAACAACCACTTTTGAGGCAGTCAAGCCATAAGTAGACCTAAACGCTTACAATTCTCAATAATTCTTGAATTTTTCTCGTACGTGTTGTAGTTTTATTGCATTTTAATAAAGACTGAGAAACATTTTTACCAAATTACATCTTTGTAAAATGCTATCAACTACATGGAAGATCTTGTCGTCTAACGCACCAATTTGGAAGACTGTTTTAAGATTCTCCCTCGTAAGTACAAAATGATTCTAAGTTGGGTCATCTGCTGTTGCATTTTATTTGTCTTTAAAATAGTAATAGTATTTAATATATACCACAGAAGTGAATAATACTTTTCCCGCACGCTGATTGACAAGCTCGGTGGTGATTGGCCAATTACTATTTACCTCCGAGCAGCCGAAGAAAAACAAAATGACTTCCCGTTTCGCTTTGGTTTCCGAAAAGGAAATTCTTTCAATAAACGAGGAGGATGTAACAAAAAACAAAAAAATGGCAACTAAGTTTGATGATGTAACAGTATTTAAAATGGAAAGTTGTTTAATCTCTCCAACTTCAATAAACCGTTGAAGTTATTTAGTGAAAATCATTGACTTTTGAAGTCATTCGTTTCATTAAATTTTGTTTTCTTTCACTTGATCACCTGACTTACCTTATCATATGACTTTGTGAGCGCGAGTGTGAATTGCATGGCGCGAATTTTTTTGTCGGTATATCGTCACAAATAAAGTTACTCTTTGGTCCGCCCGCTAGTTATTCAACTTGTGTGGTATTTACTAAAACAATTATTCACCTCGGTGTCGGTCAAAGTGGTGGATATTTATTCACCACTATTCACTTCTACTTCTGTGAATAATTGTTAATTATTGTTAGTCTTAGTAAGTGTTATTCATAGTACTATTGTGTGAAGAAGTATTTCTGTTAATATTTTAAAAGTTTACATGCATCTTTGATCTTCCTTTGAACACTGTGTGTAGGCATTTTGTTTAGATTTTAAATGATTATATTTCTTTATGCTTTTTGTTACATTACAAAAGGCTATACTTACTAGGAGTACCTTCAGATTGTTAAGTGCCAACAAGTAAATTAACATTTACTAGGATTGAGTGAATTTGAATAACAAGCCTTAACAGATTCAATATCAGCATGTTTATTTGCAAATCTACTAGAAATGTTTGTAATAACATTTCTGCTTATGCTGTAACTAATATTTTATAAATGTGTACAAAAAATCACACACATTCAAGTTGACTTTTTTTATTATTGATCTCTATGTTGTAGCTCAAAATTGAAATATTTAAATGTAAGCATTGTGAATTATGTGCCTAAAACAAGTAATGCACGTGTCTTATATAATTACTGCACCATTTTTCACAAATGAACTGGTACAGAATGCTTGCAGCCAATTAGTTTTTAATAGTATGTAGTTACTGTACTAAGGTCAGGATAATATTAACAGACCTCACCTCTTACATCTACCATAAAATTGAATAATTATAGTGATAGATATTAGCAACTTTACTTGCCTTATTTGACCTTAAATCACTTGCCTTGTTTCCTTGATTAGAATGATTTAAATCATTAACAAATTAGTGTTGTGCTTTTACAATTTAATGTTGTTGTAATGATAGATGGTACAGTAAGTGTAAGGAGTGCACTTGCATCCAAGGTGGCAATATTGCCTATTTAGAGGGATTGCACAATGTCTAGTAGAAGTTACTTGTTTATTGTTTTGTCCAGAGTATTTCTCATATAATCTCCTTCTTCAGTATGTTCCTGTGAAAGGTGAAGCTGTTATCGGTGTTATTGTAAAGAAAGGTGAGACTCACAAAGTTGACATCAGAGGAAGCATTGCAGCCTCATTACCAAGCTTAGCATTTGAAGGAGCAACAAAACGCAACAAACCATCTTTGCAAGTGAGTAGAGGGAAATGAGGTGGAACATTATTTAATATCTACAAATCAGACAAACTCTTAGGTGCTAGAATTTGTTTTTATAGATGATTTTTGCAAATGAAACTTTTTCAGTCTACAGTAAATCAAATTATGTTCCCTACGTACAGTCAGTTTTGAACATTTTTGCCATCTGGAACCAGTTTTTGTTGGGATATCTACCATCATTTTGACATTTTTTCTTCTAAGTATTAGAAGAAACAATCTGACAGTAATTTAAATTTTGTTCATCTTTTTTTTAAAAACTTATTTAGTTAGTTTGTTAATCCAATTTTTATCCGGCTTTATCCTCGTAAACAAGTGTGGCTGGATCTACCCCACTTTAACAGCGATCTCTCCAACTCCCACTCTCCATCTTCCTTGATTCATGGCATCCTCCTTCTCCAAACCAACACTCTTGCTCTCCTTCTCCACTTGCATATTCCATGTCTTCTTTGGTCATCCTCTCTTCCTCTTGCCCTTCACTTTATAGTTAATGTAAGGGATTGTAAAGAAATTTAACAAGTCTAAATCTGTAAAAAATATTACCATTACTGAAAGTTGGACTAAAAGCCTGTAAAGCAGCTATTTTTAACTGTATAATATGGTTCTTGTACAATCCCATACATAGTGCCTTGTTTGTTGCATTTGGCTAAAATTCGGTTATTTTAAAAGATTTAGTCTGGACAGGAGGGTATTTTCTTTCATATTTTAACAACATAATGGCTAATGATTATAAATAATTTTATATTAAGCAAAAATGCTTCCATATCAGTTCTCAAAAATCATTGTAATGCCCATTAAATTTCCCAGTTTTTTGTGGCTATCTGCTTCATAGCAGAAGCCACTATGTCACGACCCATGTCTGTCTGTCTGTATGTCCACATGAGTGAACTCACACATGCTGCTTTATATATAACATAAATTTCCAAGCACTTGATGTAGTATCTTATGTAAGGCAATAGGTAAGGCACGTATCTTGTATAATTTTATTTTATTAAAAAAATTAAAACTAAAAAAATAAAAAGATTAAAAAATAAAAAGATTAAAAAATAGGCAGTCAAGGACTGCATGACTTTTGTGGCTACTGCTTCTTCAAACTAGTTTTGAGGCTGCAATAGTATTTCATTCTATAGCCCAATATGATTCAATATGTCTATTTTCGAAGCCACCTCTACTGTAAGTTATGCTACATCACTTGATTTAACTATTTTTGAGCCAATGTATGTAATCATATAGGTCGTGGTAATCTACTCACTCACTCAATCAACATGACTAGTGCCGAAATGGGAATTAGTTGTTCGTTTAAACACACACCTTCAAGTAGGCTATTCATGATTTGGAAAAAATGAAATCAAGATTTTCTTAAATAAAAGCATTTCATGGGTGGAATAAAATCACGTATTCCTATTAATATTTTTTTATAGAATGAATAAAATCACACCTAATATTTTTGTTGTTAAAATATAACGAAAATAAGGGAAGAAAAAAAAAAAACAAGGAAAGAAACATTAGAGAAGAAAAAAAAAATCAGAGGAGTGAAAAAAAAGGTAAGGCACCCAGTTTCGAACTGGCAACCTAACGATTGTGAATCATGTGCCTTACCTGTTGCATTACAACACACATTCAGAATGTTATGTTATATATGAAGTAGCGTGTACGAGTTCACTCATACAGACGGACAGACACGGGTCGTGATATAGTGGCTTCTGCTATGAAGCAGATAGCCACAAAAACAACTAACTACACACACAAAAAAGCTTTACAAACTTAAGAGGTTCCCATTTCAGTAAATGAATCCTTTGTTTATTTCTGTTTTGGGTGATAGAGCACTCGATACATTCTATGTGTTTTACTCTTCTCCAATATAAATCGAAATTGTTTGCAGGCATAAATTTTTTATATCAACAAATTAAGTAGATAATACATTTTGCTATAATGATAAGGATTTCAAATTATGACATTTTTGTACTTAATCTCTCGTTATTCCTACTAAGACCTCAATTTTTTATTGGACTCAATGAAAATAAGTTTTAAGGCAGAGACTCATACTTGTTTTTTACTTGTTTGTTCACTTCAAATGTAAATTTCTCCACATAGTGGATTCTCTCTAATTTATACACTGAGGTAATCTTTTTTTATCAAGGAGAGAGCCAAAACATTGATGAATATTACTGACTTATGAAAGTTCTTGACTGCACATTCAAATACAATTCAAACATTTCATTACTTATGGATGTCGTGAATAAACTGTTGAAGAAAATCAATGACCTCGTAAAATGCATGATTTAAACAGTTCTTGAATAAAATATACTTAAAATTTGATCATGGATATAAAAAGAATAAGAAACCGTGCGAAAAGTTGGCATTTAGAATTACTTATTATGCATAGTTATTTGTGATTTGTGCATTTTGCTTTATACTCTATTTGAGATACTGGACAATAAATGTATCAAGCTGCAAAAGTGATCTGAAATGGTGAAAGGCATAGGTGTAATTAGAATTATCACACAAATACAAACAAACAAGTCATATGTAGTCAACTTGATTGGACATTTGTTCCAAATGTTTGTCCCCTGTTTGATGTTTTGAATTCTCAAAAGGTTTGTTTATTCAACCATTGCAAGCATATAAGAATTGAAGTGCTTAATGCAAAAGCAGTATAAGAGATTTCTCATCAAACCTTAAATTCTCTTAGTCATGTCAAAGAAAAGAATTGAGAAACCTCTGGAGAATTTAGAAACTGATAGTTAACTTACTATATGTTGCTTTTGAAAGCAAAATATCATTTTAAGCTTTAAGAATAACTCTTGTTGTTATATATTATTTTTTTTATTACACGCTTGCTTGTGTTTAGTGCAATATAGTTTAGAACCTCTGCAGTTACTCTATAGTCAAGGAACTTTACACCCAAAATAGGGTCAATCTGGAACTAACTCCCACATAAGAAATCTCAACGGTTTTCAACTCATTAATAATCCCTTGATTATTAATAACATACTAATTCCCCAAGAATCCGAGCATCAGAAAGTCCTAAAAACTGGGATTTATTTGAGCTACTTGAAGATGACCTTTTTACCAACATAGAAATGAGGCTGGTCCAATCACGGCTTAAATATAATACATAACATTGCATATCTGTAATAAATTGAATCTCTAATTTTAAAAATTAATATAGTCAAATGGATTTTATTAATACATTTTCACCTTTTAGGCAAAAATAATATAAACTTTCATATTTTTTGGGCTCTTCAGTGGCTGCCATTATCTAGCCGATCACACGAAAAGTATTTTATATAAAACATATCAATGGATCACAAAGAAATTTGTTTTTAAAAGAAATTTTAGAGTCTAATTTTAAGTTGTAAAATATTATGAGATAAAAAAAACACAATAATTATATTCATTTGTAAACTCAGGTGGGCTATGACTTGAGGCATAACTTCTAGCATTATCAGTTTGCCAGCAAGGTAGTGATGATGAAGAAATTTGCCGATTCCCTTTCCTTTCATCGACATGTTGACTTATTTGATGCATCTTTCTCAGTTGATCACATCATTGATGCAGGAGAAAAGGCCCTTGTAGAGCTCTGTGGAGGGAAGGAAGGAGAATGTTTAGACAGTCTTTGACACCATCGATTCCATGAGAAGGTTTCAATGAGAGGACAGCATTATTATCCATCCTAACAATTTATGTCTGACATTAGCTGTAGCAAGACAGCACAGCCTTAGAGCTTACCTCCAGGTAAAACAGTGACAAGGTCATGATGAGCACCTGCACATCAAAGATTGGAGTGGGCTCATGATGATGGCCAAGTTCTCCCTTTTACAATCCATCTTGAGCCAGCACTTAAATATATGCTTAAGATGATAAGGTATAACTGTTTGTCTGACTGTTTTACGGCAAGGTGCACATGCAGGAAACACGGACTGGACTGCTTTTGGCATGTTGTCATTGTAAAGGCACAAGCTGCCTAAACAGTAGGCCCATATCACCAGACCTGATACATATCACCCATATCACCAGACCTGATACATATCACCCGTATCACCAGACCTGATACATATCAAGGAAACAATCAATTGCCGAGAATGTTGAAAAGGCACCTGCCTTACGCTAACTAAGCAGAGGACACACTAGCCTCTCAGTGTGTATAAATTCTTCGAAATGTAATATTGTTATGTGTAATCCATTTCAATGCATTTCATTACTTCATCTTGCTGTGTTTTAATAAAATTATTAGCAAAGTGGATTCGCCAATGCTTGCAAATTTCTAATGACATAAAATTTAGAAGCCAGCTACTTACATTTGCTATCAAGTAACTGCACACTACCATAACAGACTGTATAGTAGAGATATAGTATAATTCATTTGTTATAAATAAATTTTGTTAAGTTGTTATGTTTCTTCTAATGCTCTATCGAGGTGGTTTTAACATTATTGGACTGGTATCAGCTGAATTTCAGAATTACAACAAAATAAAAACTAAAAAACCGCTACTTCTGGTTTTCAGCTTCATTTTAATGTTGCACTCCCAGAGCATTGGAGTGGATAACTGAATTTCGGTGCTTTCCCATGCTTGGATTTTTGGGGACTTTTAGTATATTCATCTACTCAATAAATTTAGCTGGTTTCTGAAGAGAAAGCTCGTGTGGGAATTAATTCTGGATCAAACCCTAAAATTCCTGGACTACTAGTAAAGTAGTCCTTTAAAATTTTATGTTAGATATAGTAAAAGTGCTACTTGTTCTTGTGTATCAGACAAACTGAAATCTATATTGAATAAATGTACTATTTACACAGAATACACTTTTGTTTTCCTTGAGATTTTAACTTTGACAGAAAATGCATAATAGGAAATTGTTTAAAAATGCAGTACTTCAGCTGCTGTTTTTTTAATTTAGTTTAATTTTTGTTATTATTTAAGGCATTTTGTGCCATTTTTGTTATGAAGGTTAACTTGTTGACTTTTAACTTTAAAGTGTACTTCAAAACAGTTTCTGAAGGTAATCCAGTTTTGTTTTATAAAATCCTAAAACTGTAACTTGTTTTTGAAAACTGATGTTTCCAGTTAGAGATTCTTCAAACTAAGAAATGTTTTCTGTGTTAGTGCAAATTATTTAATTTGCAATTGAATTTATTTGAAAAGATCTTGTCTCCTTAATGAACTCATTTTGCAGGTTACTTGACATTTTTCCATTAGGAAAAACCAATCACACACAAGCTGTGACATGTCACACAGTGTCAAGCAGCCTGGTGAAATTAAGCACATACTTCATCACTGATTGAATAGAACTTGAAAATTTAAGTGTTTAAGTTTCATTTAATTTGTCTCTAGAAGTAAATTTGGATGAGCAGTGAAGACTACAATTATTGGTAATGAAATTTGGGTTATATTTTTTAATGAACCACAACTGAGAAAACAAATTGTAGCTTGCTACCTTAAAAATATTTTAAAATTTGTATGTTTGTCAGTATATTTCTTCGGTTGTCCTCAAAGATTCTTTGGCTTTTCCTCCTGGATTCAACTTAGTTTGGAATGCATTCCTCCTTTCTTGTTCCAAGACTAGTACTGAAGTAAAGATTTGGAAGTAGCGAAAGGTAATTTTTGTTTTATAGTTCAGGTTTATCTAATATGTATAAAAAATAATAACTTGTGAAATGAAGTTCTGTCAAAAATTTGAAATTGCTAGCCTAGTTAAAGTAACCAATTAGCCTGGCAGTGACATTTTCGGTCAGTTGATGAACAAAATTCTCATTTGCATTGCAATTCACTTCATCTTGTGGCAGTTGTCCAAAAAAAATAAATCCTTGTATTAAAATATTTATAGTTGATGCTTGAGTGGACTCAAATATTTTAGATCTGGCTATAGAAAAGAAGAAAAAGAATAATTAGTACTGTATCACTTCAGCTAACATGTTTAATTTCTTTTCCACTGTACTACTGTGAATATTTTATCAGGTTTGTAATTTTTGTGTGTCGTTAACATTTGTTGCTTTATAAAACTGTAATAATAGCCAGCTGCGACTGGTACCAGTTGTTTGATGTTGGACAAAATCCATATTGACATATTTCAACAAGGCATTTTCATTTTAAAAGTAAGATCTTTTTTTAAGCTTGTCCTAAATGAAATTCAGTGTGGGTAGATCTGGTATTGACAGAGTTTCTGTTGACCATTGCATAATATTCACTAATACTGGAAACTTCTCTTTTTTTTATGTAACTGAAACTAAAATTAACTAGCAGTTGAGCAAGTTTGTTTTCTATGAATAGTTTTTTCACAGTGATTGGGAATTAACTGACAGCTGTATGAGTTAGTTTTCATATCTGGTTTTGCATTAGCTTGGAAATTTTCAGTTGTTTTCAAAGAGTGTAGCTTGTCAACAGAATGCTGCCTGCCACATTTCCTTGGATATCTGCATGAGTAGAATGCTGCTTCCGAGCAGCTTGTGTCGTAAAAGTATTGATGATGAGCGACAGGTATTGACAAAACAACCAGAAAACACTATTACAAATGTATCAAAGCTAAAGAGAAGAAAGGTTTTCAAGCTTTGTTTTGACTTACAAAAAATGCAAGGTAAATGTGATCTCAGTTATTATTTTGTTAAATTCTAGAAGTTAGACTTGGTGGTACAATTGTATAATTATATGTTTAAATTGTTGACACTTTGATTGACACAATTTGTGTGTAGGTACTCTGACAGTGTAATAATTTGCTTCTGAAATAGTTTCATGACATTGTTTTCTTATTAAATATTTACTGTGAGACTTGAAAAGTGCAATGAGACAAACAACATAGACATAATTATTTTTAAGTAATAGTTAACTAAACTTGACAGTTTTTATACAGCCAGTTTAATTACCTAAAAATTTCCTGAAAGATGAAAAACAATAACACGATAACTTTTTTTATTTTCTGTATATTTTATCTTTATTTATCAATAGCATTTTCTTTGGTATCTAAAAGTAGCTTCTACAAAGTATTGTGAGATTGATATTTGGACAAACACTGCATCTTTGACTCCATTTAACTCAGATTTGACTTCGAATTTTTAAAAAGTCTGAATTTATTCATTTTGAAGAATGACAGTGCCTATTTTATGACAGTTGGGGATGCTTGTACGTGTGTTCAGTGTTTCCCCACATTTCAATCCTAATATTCTTCACCCCCTTAAAAAGTGACATCCTTTAAAAAGGTGTGCCCATAGTGCTACTGGCATGTTTGAGACTTGCACTCAATAAGTGAGGCTTAAGAGCTATGCATAAGGTAGTCATAGTGCTCTGTCAACCTTGGCAGAAAAGGTTACATACATTGATATCATAGATGCCAACTCTCCCACTTTTGCTGGGACACTTGTGCTTTTTTGCCACGTTTCCCACTCTCCCACTTTGGTACTTAAGTCTCCCACTTTTCATGTCTACTAATATTAAATAATTATTTAATACTTGAGGACTTACAACACTATTGAGGGTCATAATATTAGAAAACTGGAAAGGTTTAATACATCACTCTTGCAATACAAAGATCAAACATCGAACAGTCTGTTTTAGGCAATTTTTATAGTGCACGTGCTGTCAGCTGTCGTCATATCCTATACCTGCCAACTCTCACACCTTAGGCGTAAGTCTCACGCCTGATTGATTAATGTGAGGTGTTGTCACCTTCCTTGACACAATTTCCAAAAATGCGTAAACTCAGACCGATGTAAGAAGTGAAAACTATGTGCAACATGAATAAATAATGATATTTTACTTGCAATCTCTGACTTTTGAAGTGAAAAGCACTGGGAGCGAGGTCATGCTTATACAAGTCCTAAGACTGGGACTGGGAAATGTCATGGCTGTTTCCGCTTCCTATACAGTATGCAAATTTGGTCAAAATAAACCTTAAGGTCATTAAGGTCACTCATAAGGCGGGAAACTAAGTGCTAACTATGTTCTATTCAGAGTTTTTGCACATGTGACTTCGTTCACTTGTGGGAGTTGCCGAGTTTTGCAAGTTGTTAGAAAATAAAGCAAAGTTTATTTGAGAAAATGTTTTTAACAATGGCAATGGTATAGCGCTGATGTTATTAACTAACCAACTAACGTGTTCGCCCCATGTGGCTAAAGCGTTTTTTTCATAACTTCGTCTTCGGAAGACTTCTGACGTTTTTGGAAGTTTTTGGACATCTTCGGAAGTTTTCGAATGTCATCAGGAATCTTCGAAAAATCCCGGCAGTCCCAGGATAAAAATCTCATGCCTTTAACTCAGAAAAAGTTGGCAGGTATAATATTCAGTCACGGATACCCCACTGCACTATCAAACTGAAACAGCTGCGAGAACTGATATTTTAAGTCAACCAGAACAATTTAAATAAAAGTCAACTCATAAAAATGTCTCCTGCTTTTTGTTTTAGGGTTGGCATGTATGTGATAGCGAGTTGAAAACAAGAGTTTTTTCACTTAGCTAGTATATATTTTTTTACTTACATCTTCAAATATGGCTTTGTTGGTTGATCTTGGCCTTTATGCCATACCATCTCCTAACAATGTCTATTGCCCATAAGCATTAACAGATAAAGGCCAAGTTCAACCAACAAAGCCATACCTGAAGATGCTCATGTTAAGTGAAAACATTTGTTTTTAATAGAACTGTGTGTTTTTATTGCCTTAATTTTTAATAATTTTTATCATGATGGAGAATTCTATTACTTAAAATTAGAGATCTTTACTTGGAAATTTTGACTTGGAATTTTTTTGGTGACAAAAGAAAAACCAGAGATCTCTTTCATGTACTGTGTTTTTCATGTTCAGCTCAAATCCGCAATTTAACAAAGTGATTTTACTGCTTGTGTGGTATTAATATGTTTTCTGATATTTTCTGTATAACTATAGTTTTTTTCACCATTTTTTACCAGATATCTTTTAGGTTTTCAGATGATAAATAATGAAAATTGGCAATGCAAAAACACTGAAAAATTTTTTCATGTAATATGCTAAACAAGTAGGTTTTTTTTTGTGAGACAAATCTTGAAATTGGGACTTTATTTGGTTTTTTTTTAGTAAAGCAAGACTTGAGGAAATTAGTTCTTTATTTTTTACTGAAAAAATGATGTTTGAATGAATTATAACTGTAAATTAAACTGATATATTAAAAGTTATAAATTTTGTTCACTTACAAAGTCATACATTTTCAGCTACACGTTGAAATGTTTTCACTTTAGAAATAAGTTACTATATATATTATTTGTACTGATGCAAATGACATTCAAATGAAGTCTATAATGTAGTAAGAAATACCGTGTGTACTCTATTTGCATATTGGACTGAAAAATGGCACTCAGAGCCTAAAAACAAAGGTGAACAAAAACATGCTTTCATAAAACCTATCCAACCTGGTTAAACTTGAAAAATATTACCCTTTTTTTAGATCACAATATTTTTCAAAATTTTCTAAAAGCTACATAAAATTTAAAGTATGACCATATCAATAAGTCTTTGGCTTCTTTTGGGTTTCTTTGCCACTTTTCCATCAATATATTAAATGTAAATTTATAGTCTTGTAGGCAAAATCAATAAACTGAACTAAACAGAGAAAGAAAGTCCAAGTTTACGCGGCAAGTTATGCTTCTAGTTGGTGTAAAATTTGAACCTCTGTTCCCCTTGTCCTCCCTCTCTTCATTACAATAATGAGTTAAGCTTCTGGAGTGTTGTTAATCAGTCTTTGAATATCTGACATGGGCTCTGAACTAAGTAAGCATCACTTCTTTATAAGAAAACATTAGTTAGCCTTGTTACAATGATATTTTTTTGTCTTTTGTCTCAACCAAAGAGAGTTTTTACTTAATAATCTATTTTGGATAAATTATGTTAAATTGATGATTTAAGTAAAATTTAACAGCTTAATTATAATTTTTTATTAGTCTAATTTTTCTTTATGTGTAGACATTAATTTAGTTATCAACAGAGGTTACTGTTTTTAAGAATAAAGAAAGGTTGAAATTAACAATCAGTTTTTGAATAAAATATGTTGTTGGCCATCAGTTGTAAAACTGGATTATGGTGATATTAAATAGAGTTTGTTGGTGGCCATCATATTTTTAGATGTTTTACAAAAATTTTAATTAGTAAACCATTATGATATTTCTGGTTTTGCAACTTAAAGGATATCATCTAGTTTTTAAAAATATTTTATAAAACATTTTAGATTTATGTAAAAACTTAAATTAGATTTTAGTTACTTTGTTATGAATTGATAATGTTCATTTAAATAAACACTATTTAGTATCTTTTATAAAACATTCACTGAGGGTCCAATTAGTGTTTGGTTTAATTTAAATTTATTTATCATTTTGACAGTTTCTTACACAGTCATATCTTCAATCTTTTTGGATAATTTTTATAAAGGGATTGTTTGATTCATCTTGCCATGATAATTAATACATTTGTAGATAAGAAATAAATATTTGCATGTCATGTCCTAAAAATGTATTCCTTGATAAATAATTTATTTAACTATATTATGAATAACATTTTATAATCACCAACATTGAAAGTTCTGCCTTTCTGTATAAGAAATTGAGGATGGTAAAAATGAAATCAAGTTTGTATTTGCAGTTTCCTAAACTTCCCATGTTTTTTATTGTTTATTTTAGCCAGATCAAATAAATTTTCAGTCTAAAGAATTAAGAAAGGGATTGATGTAAAGAAAATGATCATGCAGTGTCCTCTGTAAAAATAATTAATTTCTTTTTATGTATTTGTTTTGACTACTAACCAAGAAATGGATGGTTCGCTTTTAGATGAAGAAGATGAAAATTGCAGTGAAGTGGGTGAGTCTATTAAGCCTTTGAATGCTAAGCTAGAAGATCTCCAGACCTGCAATGACCTTGTAGGCAAGCATGGAGCTGCATTACAACGTTCCATCGGTGAGATACAAGAAACAGAAGACAGTCATTTACTACTTACCAAACTGAAAACAGTGAATGAGAAGTCCACACTATTTAGGATCACAGCAAATGCAATGATCAGTGTAAGTATAAATATAAATAAAATAGTTTTAATTATCTTAAGTTTTTTACCTAAATATTTAATATTTTCTGTGATATACAAATTTTGTCATGTGATTTTGGTATGGCAGTTAGCTGTGCTATTTCAGAATCTTGAAATATTTTAATTATACAGTATTAGTGAATCGTGATCTTGATTCATAACATATGATAATGTTTCTTAAGTATTTAATCCTTATTCCTAACAGTTTTTTCTTAATTGATGAAACACTGTTTTTGCTATTGAAAGATTCTTTGCTTTTCTGTTCTTCTGTTACTCATGTTATGTCTAAAGCATAAAAATTATTTTAATTATCACAAGTTATTATTTAAATTTTGCCACACAGTTAAACTGCCATCATTGATTTTAGCTTACTATTTTTAGTTTTGTTATTTCAGATACTTTTGACATTCATTTATAATTGTTTAAATAAAGATTTATTTCAAAAAATATTTAGTAATTCTTTCAAAACTAAATTATTCACATTGCTATTCTAACAGGAAGAAATAATTATGTTAATTTGGGTTTTAGTTTTGGATTTTTACATTAGAGTCCTGTGTAGTGCTACTGTGATTAGTTGTAAAGCACAGCTCAAAGTTAGCGATAGACCCCTAGACTGCTCTCCAGTAAAATATACAATGAACTAGTAGACTTGTATTTAATCTAGTCCAAGTGTCTAGTAAAATATTGTCATTAACTAATAAGAAAATTTTTGAAATATTTGTGCTCTCATTCCATGTATTTTATGTCCTGTTCTGCCTGAAAGTGACTTTCTGCAAACAGCGGGCACATGTTGATTGAATGATTATTTGTAAATTATTGTGTCATAATCATACAATTTTCTTGATTTATTGACTACAGCAGTCTCTGCTTGTAGTTATTTATAGCTTATTTTTTATTTTTTGTTTGTGGTTTATTAACCAGTTAAGTGGTTTCTTGGGCAGGCATTCATGGTTGGCACTGATGGTAAGATCTCTGCCTTCTACCACAAGGTGATCAGTTTGATCCCGGGTTCAAAGCTATATAATCACTTCTTTATTTATCTCCCCACATTCACTTGGAAGAAGGACAACAGTACAAAATGTCAGTTCTAAAATTGTTTTCACTACAGTGTTCAACTTAAATTAATTTGTAAAACTAATTGGTGAACCCAATAAAATGATTGACCTGCTCCCAATAGCAGTGGCTTTATAGTTCACTTGTTTAGAGTGCTGCACCAACACCAATAACCATACTTTATTTGCACAGACAGTTCAAAATTAAAAGTTGCATTTATAAGCAAGAAAGTACCAACTGTGATGACCTTAGGGGCTAAAATCAAATTACAGTTATACTCGGTCAGAAAAAAAAGAAAATGATAAGTACACGATGCAATCGTAACTGAGTATAGCTAAAAAATTAATGGTATTAATATTACTGCTAAGAATACTGTCAAGATACAAATTCTAAATCTATTAATAAACTATATCATCAATCCAATTTTGATCCTGGTTTATCCCTGTAACCGGGGGTGGCTGGATTTACCCAACTCTAACAGCAATCTCTCCAACTCCCACTCTCCATCTTGCTCGATTCATGGCATCCTCCTTCTCCAAACTAACCCTCTTGCTCTCCTTCTCCACTTGCGTTGTCCACGTCTTCTTTGGTTGTCCTCACTACTAATGCAAAAATAAATAATACATATTGAGAAACAAGGAATTGATCACATTTTGTAATTTCCTTAGTATGAAAACCAAAAAGTTAGAAAAGTTAGCAGCCTCTCAAATATTTTGTTTTAGGATAAAAGGTTAAATCAGTTCTTAAACTGTGTTACTGCGTGTGTTTGGTTTTGAGCTAAGAATTACAAGTGAAACTTTCTAGCAATCTTTAAATATTTTTTTATAGAACACAAAAAAGCTTTTGATAAACATAGAAAAGAACACTACAATGAAGCGCAGAATATAAAACTAGCTCGAGCCCTCATAGCTAAAGAACTAGCAGAGTTAGAAGATGATGGGGAACCAGTAGCCACCACATTTGCTGAAAGTGCTTCACCCTCCTCGCAAGAGCAGCAGGTCAGTTTAGAAAGGTGTGGTTTGACACAAAGTAACCAATGATGCTACATAAATTTGTTGTGAAGATATCATTCAAAGAGAGACCGGAAGGTTTGAGTTATACACAAACTCCATCATTGCTAATTATTAATATAATTTTACTTTTGTCACGAGTTGTGAAACTTTGTAAAGTCTTGCTGCTGCAATAAAAAGTGTTCACACGTTTGATAGATAAACAGTGTATAATATATTTTTCATCACTTTCATTAAAAAGTGTTGAATGTTTGTAATTTTGGATAATTTTGTGTCCTATTTGGGGAAAGGTTGTCAACTACTTCTGAAGTTTCTTTTATAGCTGGACTGTTATACCTGTTGTACCCGACACTGAACAAAGTAGGTTATTGAAGTAAAGCAATTGCAGTCAGTGGGCAGAATTACATGTTTTTATAGTTTGAAGAATGTAAGGACTGCAAAAGTGTTTTACACAGCTAGTATAATCACACACAAAAAGGTACATGAAAAAATCTACTGGTCATGGCTATCAGGAAGTGACTTTTTGTATCTACAGTAATTGTCCAGCAAGTGGGAGCCATGTAAACTTGACTTGGATTACACAACCATTAAGACAAGACTTAAGATATACTTATTTGAGGTGGCTCAAACCAGTTTCAACACTTTCAAGAGACCTTGTTATTAATTAGAAGGATTGACACTACAACACTATATGTACATAACAGCAATGTTATGGTACCATGTCAAACATCACTTACTGCTGAACAAGATGCATTTCATGATTTGCTTGATGTAACAAGTTACCATGGAAACAGGAAAGCCTTGCAAGAACACACTTTTTTGGCTTTAGTTGCTCATATCTGAAAAATGAACTAGATGCCCCCAATTTTTTTATTGCAAGGAAGTGATGAGCATGCCTGAATATCCTTCGAAGAATTTTGTTTAACTTTGCAAAAGGTTCATTCTGCCATGCTGATTACATTTCAGAAATTAAAAAAGTGGGTCACTGAGTTCGTTATTTGAGATATGAGCAGTTTAAGTTAAAATATGGGGTGTTTTGCAGGGCTTTCTTGTTGCCATGGTAACTTGATACTTCATGAAAATGATCAAATCTTTGAAATCCATAGAATTTAAGTAATTCTATATGATATAAACAATATATATTAAACTAACATTTTTTTTTCAGATGGACCAGACGTGATAAAATATAAGTTGTCTAGCAAGATAGTCAAGATTACAGTAGTATTTCCTTGCCAGCTGCTGTTCAGTGACCAGTCAGCTTGATGAAAACCACACTGCACTGCAGCTATGTAGGGTTGGTCATTTGTGACTGTTAAAGGATATTTACATCTTACTTGTTAAATTTGAAAATTTAGAAAATTATAAAATTGTAGTGAGTTTCATAATGATTCTCAAAATTTTGTTATAAATGTTTCTGGCTAAAAGACTGGTTTGTTTATTGGCATTTTTATTTCTCTTGAATAAATTGATGGCAATATTACTTGAATGTTGTCAAGAAGAAATGAGAAGGTGGCCTTTTTCAGAGAACCTTGAGAAATAGAATGGTTTAGGAACCCTTTTGTAACTTTATAATAAAGTTGACAATCAGAACCACAGAAATTCAGAAGCTTTTCAACCTCTTAAAGAAGTTTTTATCCTAATGCTGAAAGTTTCCTATCAACTGCGTTTCAAAGGAAGTGTAAACCCTAAGTTCATTTTAGATTCTACAATGCAGTAACTAATTCAAGATAAGATATTTAACAAATTTGAAGTCAGGTCTAAAGTTGGTTGTAGGTACTTAAGCAAGCAGTCCAAAGGCCATGCAATGAATCAAATTATTTTAATTTTTCATTACTTCTTGTATTCATCTAAGTTTTAGTATCAACTAATCCTGTATTTTAGCTCAGGTATTGTTAGCAGTGACCCCAATAAACATTATTTTTGTGGGGTTATTTTAATTTTTAACTTTTGTATTAGCTGTACGTGCTGTACAGTAACTCAAACAATCTTTTTCAAAAGGCAGGTCCAGGATTTAAAAAAGTAAATAAAACTATTACAAACATTGTATTTGGCATTTCATGTGCCAGGATACTAAACAAAATGTTTAAATTTCATTCATGATTAAGAGTGTAGCTACTAAAATACTATAGCATTTTCAGAAAAAATGGGATATTCGAAGTGTGCCTGACCAGTGATCAATTAAACTGTTTCCACACTCTTCACTTGATGTTAATAACAATTTTACACTAGGCCTGTTCTGCACCAATAACACCAAAGTGCAGAATATTGCAAACTATGAGCAAGATAGCAGACTGCTAGGTTTGCTAGTCTAAAGAGTTGGATAGAGCTAAGAGATCCTTCATTTTTATGAGGTAGGGGTATGCTAGTGCCAATTTCAGATGATTACTTACAAAATGGATATGACCCTTTTACTATCTGCAATTTTTTAGGTGACCCTTAACCTTGATGTTTTTAAATGAGCCCTCCCCTTCTCAAAAAATATAATAATAAAATAAAAAGATCACAATAGTAAAATTATTAAGTGCTTTTGAACTATCTAAAACACTTCCTGGTTCTACTGAACATTCCCTCCAAACTCCCACAACAACTAAACTATCAATGAACGTTTTCAAGCAGCTGTTATCAGGGATGGACCCAGGAATTTTGAAAAGGGAAGGGGCCGACTTTCAACTTGGAGACCAACGCTCCCTCCGAACTCCCTTAAAAACTAAACTATTAATGAAAGTTTTCAAGCGGCTGCTATCAGGGGCAGATCTGGGGATTTTGAAAAGGATTTGTCCAACATTTAAATTGTAGACCAATGCTCCCTCTGAACTCCTCCAAAAACAAAACTATACATGAACGTTTTCAAGCGGCTGTCATCAGGGGCAAATCCAGGAATTTTGAAGAGGGCTCCCAACTTTTAAACTTTAGACCAACGATCCCTCCGAACTCCCTCAAAAACAAAACTATACATGAACGTTTTCAAGCGGCTGTCATCAGGGGCAAATCCAGGAATTTTGGAGAGGGCTCTCAACTTTCAAACTGTAGACCAACGATCCCTCCGAACTCCCTCAAAAACAAAACTATCTATGAATGTCTTCAAGCGGCTGCTAGAGGGCCGAAAAAGGTGTCCACGGCTGCTAGCATTTATGCACTTATCAGCGGTTGATCCCGCGGTCATACGGGGGAATAGCGCGGGATTTGCTGACTTTTGTCGCCAATTTTTGGCCAGGGACGGGGGCATTGGACTGCTTTTGCACTCCAGAGGCAACATACACGGGGAAAGACCCGCGGGATTTGTAACATCGCCGCCATCTTGAAAATGAAAGATCCGGACCGCGGGGACTGGGTA